>DWQX01004469.1:0-14968 GCA_018245475.1 Pharmacophagus antenor
TATTTAATTTATATATATATTATATAGGTCAGTCAATAAGTTAGTCAGGACTTTAAATTTTATACTTAATTCACAAAATACTTAAGTCAAAAAATCTTTATTTCAACTATTTTAAATAAGGTTTAGTTATAGCCTATCAAAATCATTTCTGACAATTATGTAATGATAATCTTGGCTAGTTATTGGCAAAAATGCCTGTATTGATCAGTAAAATGGAATAATGTTATTATTAATTTTCATTATATGCTGCGCCAATGTTTTTCCTCGAGAAACTTCATAGCATTATAACTAACGGGCTTGTAAAACAAAGAGGGGCTACTCACATTAGTGCAAGTCTAAATGATGATAATGGTTTCTTGGAACCCTGATCAACTAGCACACATGTAAATCTGCCTCATTAGTATTTATTTTTATTGTAAGTAACTAAGACAAATTTATCAATATTAGCCAAATTTTCATTTTATTTCATGTGAAATCAAGGTCAAACGATAGCTAATTATGGATTAAAATAAAGCTAATTTACCTCAAATGTACTGAATGCAATGCTAATAACATATTTAATGTTTCAGTTCTGTAAGCCGTAAAATATAACTAGTCTTTGTGCATTTCACCATTTCTGCAATGCTGTTATTTATAATTATATTTCAATTATTGTTGTTATTCTCTATTAATTCAAATTATTGCTAAGAAGAAACCAAAAAATAAAACTTTTCCAGTTTTAGTTCTAATAAAAACATAAACCCACATATTTAACACTAAGTTTATGGTACGCGTCATTTTGACTGAAAAATTAAAAATTTAACTATAACTTACGTGTGTCCGAATTTTCAGTTTTTTGTTTTCGTCTTGTACGACAACTTTGTTTATATTTCTTTTCCTAATAAAGTAAATGTAAGGATTGATATATAAAATTACTATGACATCGAAAAGATACCATGAAAAAGTGTCCGTAAACCTAGTGTTAACCCATGCCCTCTTCAGATGATACATTTTTCTTTCTGATACATAATCTAGTTGTATGGTTGATCAAGAATGGAAACTTTAATATAACTTCATCTTTAACATTGATGTAATTACATGCCTACCCAGGTCAGAGGGCGATGAAAGATATTACCAAAAACAATTTTAATTATACGCTTTCAATTGAGACAAGGATTAAACAGGGTTTGAAACTAAAGCCAACCAGGATTAACGACCTTCGTCTGCTATAAATATAATTGATTACATAAAATGGCGACCATGTTGTCAACGTCATATTTCTAAACATGTTTCAATATTTTATATATAAAACGCCAATAGTCAAAATTTAAAAAAATATTGATTCCAAATTCATTCTACCTTTTGACACAAGACCTTTCATGTGACGTGATTGCAGAGCAACAACGATAACTATTTAATGATTAAGCTAAATATTACAATTTTAATCCGGTTAAAATTTTATATACCTCCATGTCATTAATATTCAATTTTACAAAATTTTCAATGAACATCTTTACCATTACAATAATATATACATTACCATAATTTACAATTTTTTAACGTCTCTTTAATGTAATTTTGACGAAATTTAAAAGTATGTTGTAATTTGCTGACTCATGTTGAATTTAACCACCCAATTTTTAAATCAAAAACCGTATTGGTTCTTATTAATATTTAATATAAATACTTCTTTGTTCTTACATACAGTAACTTAACTTTTTACTGACATAGTTTGAACGTTGTGTAAAATGTTGAATATATTTACACAACACATTTGATTGCTAAATAAGAAACAAATATGTTCAATAAGTGAAACTAAAGATAAGCTATAATAAGCAAACGCTTGATATTATTTTTTTTATTGCTATTGCTAGGATATAAGAGATGTTAGGAAACAATGTGTTGTTCGAGGAATAAAACACTTCATCGTAGAAACATTGATTCTAAATTTTTAAGCACATCTTTCATACCATTATTTTTAAATTACATATTTTTGCTGCCTTTTTTGAATGGCGGTAGCGATTTTTCTAACCTGCCTGGCTGTCTACCCCCCTCGTATTATCAATTTGCCGCCATAACAAATTTGTTATGTACCAACAGTGAAACTATGAGAGTCAGAGTAGTGTAAGCAAAAAACACTCCCCCTGTCCGACCAAGTTCTCACAGAGAAATTGAGTTTAAGAGTTACGTTATTGAATATAAAAAAATAGAAATATTAATCAATAATTGAATGAAAACTCGTGTAGAAAACAAAAGATAGGTATCGCTGACGAAGCGTACTCAGAGTAAATATTTGAGCTAGACACAGACGCCGCTCCAAGACTGTTTGTCTTGTGTACCGCGACTCATAATGGCTGAAGGGTTGTTTACATTTCACTACAGAATTTGGAATAACCTTGTTAACATTCTCATATTTCCATAGAGGGTTGGTACATGTTCAAATATCATATAACAATTAATCTCATTTTCTGTATGGTTTTATATGAGTTGAATAAACTAATCTTATCTTTGCTTGCTTGATATCTTTATAACATTTTTAAACTACATTACCACTCAAAAAGTAAATTGATAGTGTATTATTTAATCTTACTTAAAACCATTACATTACAAGATTTATCAGAAATAAATAAACTGTTTCAATCTATTCATTTATTATCTTCGACTACCTGTTTGTACATCATTAACTACAAATTACGTTAAAACATAAGTCTACACATAAATATCTTTATAATGATAAATATATAAAGTTACAACCATAGGTTCACAGTGATGTATGGAATTTATCGAAATTGCAATTACTTTGGTGAAACATTAATACAAAGTAAAATAATCGACATTATATTAAACAAGAAACCTTCATTAATTATTAAATGTCACATCAATTTTTGGTAACAGGAAGAAAACACCAAAAGAAATTAATCAAATTTAGTAATGTATACTCTATTTAAACGGTTTGGGAGTAAATTTTGTATTTAAAATATTAAGTCTCTGAATTATTATAAGTCCATAAGCTACAATCTACAACACAACCAAATATTTTTATACTTAGGTATAGATTGAAAATGTAAAAAAATTAAAGGGAATTCTATAATATTGTCATAGAATATTTATTGGCACTTGTTTCAGGGTTTATCTACTGATGATTATGATTAGAATTAGGAATGATGTAAGTATAGTTACACTAAAAGTATTAAGAAGGAAGACGTGATCTGCATTTTAAAATACATAGCATATTAATATTACTCCATAATGGATTTGCAATTCGCACCACATATTACGCCACATTTTCGAAGATAAATAGATATATTAATGTGCAGAATTTTATATACTGTATATGTTAAATAAGCTGTGTTTGTACAACTTGATATAAGATACTTCATAAAAATGTGGCACACTCTGCGAGCAAATGTATTCCTTCGTACATTGCTACCAATTTAATATTTATTATACATAAATACGTCGTTGACGTTTCCATCTCAATATTGCTAATTCACATAAAAAATAATACCTCCTTTCTCTACACATTCCGTGCATAAATCGACTCGGTAGATATTTACACATTATATACAAATTCACTTAAAGAACCAATTGCATAGATGAATTGTTTATTCTTACTTCATTTGTACTTATTTTATACAACATGACGTTCAAATTTATCACAAAACGCACCTCATCTTGCTAGCAGCCAACCACATTTAACTGAAACGAGATAAGGATTTTATGATACGGAACGTAGAAATTGTGTGGAAAGTTAATACAGATATTATATGACTATTTTATTGGATAAGAATTATTAAAAAATTGTTTTGTATCAACTCAACGCCGATAACACTTTTATAATATTTACAAGTAAAAAAAAATATTTATGTTACATTGCTACGTCAATAGAAATCTAAAATAATACAAATAACAAAATAACTTACATTTATGCTACGTCAGAAGAGAGTCATATTCAATAGGTGTTGGGTCAGCTGCTCGTAAATGTCACCATAATACTCCACCTGATATATTTGACACCTCTATTTGATTATCTGTATCTACGGGCAGAGGATGTCGTCTTCTGAAACGTAGTCGAAAACTAGCCCAAAGAATCAACGACATTAAAATCAGAGTCGTGACTCCGGCTATACCAAAATATTGTGCATAGTTTGAGTGTCCGACTTGGTACAGTGAATATTCTTGCTTATCGTTAGGGTTCGCTGTATATGCATCTTTTAACATATTTTGCGCGTTAAGTGTGCTCGTGGTATATATATAAGGTGCCGGAAGTTTTGATAGTATCGGAGTATTCAATCTTATTCCAGAAAATATCTTTCTGCTTATATCTGTAGTATTACTATAATATAGGGATTTAGAGGTTTTACTTGATAAAGAAGCAATCTCATCTGTATCCAAGAATCGGCGGTCTATATGTAATTGATCATTCTGATATTTATTCTTTTCATACACATTAACTGACTCACTACTATTACTTTCTGGCACAATTTGGCCTACATTGATCATGATTTCATAACTGCTGTTGATTTTATTGGATGTGATGTTAAAAGTATCATATCTTAAATAACTTTTTTCTGTTTTGTTGTTTAAATATCCGTAATACCTTAACAATTTATTAATCATTTCAGTGCTGTACAAGCTAACAGGCGGTAAACTTTCATTAATCGTAAAAGTTTCTTGAAACGTACAATTGTACTTTACTAAATCAGCTTGGTGTTCTGAAGTTGAAAAATAACATGTCTCTCCATCAGACAAAGTTTTATTCCAATTCATCCAATCGTTCAACCAAAGTTCTTTACTACAATTTATGTTGTTACCGTGTAATCTAAGAGTTTTCAACTGTACAAGGTAAAAGAGTAAATCGTTTCTTATTTCTGTGAGATTATTTAATCTTAAATCTAAATACTGCAAATGAGAAAATGCAGCTAATGCTGCTGAATCAGCTAATAATTGTCTTGCTAAACCCGGACTCGATTGTAAGTGAAGCATTTGAATGCTTTCAGGAGACGACATTGGAAATGTACCAACTTCTTCAGGCACGGAAATATTTAAATTACAAAGCCTTAAATCGCGAAGAGATAATGGTCCGTCAAATGTGTTCGGCGATAGCATTTGAAGAGGATTATAAGACAAATCTAACATTTCTAGAGATAATAAATCGTCAAAAACATGATCTTGTATATATTCAATTTTATTATATTGTAAAAGCAATATGCGCAAATTATGCAAATTTTTAAAATCCGGTATGGAAATATTTTTAATAGAATTATTGCTCATTGATAAATATTTCAGTTCATCTGGTAATGATTTTGGTACATTGATGAGAAAGTTTCTATTAATATTTAAAAATAAAAGCATTTCCAGTCTTCCTAGAGAATCATCTTCAAAAAAATAAATTTTATTTTCAGAAAAATCCAATGACTGTAACAAAGGATAACTGTCAAGATCGCCGCACCGGATAGCTGTAATCTTATTTCCAATTAGAGACAAAAAGCGCACTGAATGGGTAAAGGCTTCAGGGACTTGATACAATCCTGTCCTAGATGCATCGATTTGTTGTAATCTACGACCTGTTCCTACTAACATCTGCGTATCCAGTTGTGTTATTCCTAAATGTGGATTGTCTGTTAATAACAGCCGTGCAAGATTTGGTAACAATTGCAAAGCCCCAGGTGCTAATTTTCGCAATTTATTATGAGATACGTCCAAATGTTGTAATAGCCAATTATTAAAATAGTTCTCATTAATAAATTCAATATTATTTCGACTCAAATTAAGATGTTGTAAATTTTTTAAAGGCGTAAAAACATTTGTTAACATAGTCAAATTATTGTAAGACAAATCCAAATATTCTAATTTCGATAACCCAATAAAACTATCTTTAAATATATTTGAAATACAATTATTACTGAGTATCAATTTTCTGAGATTATAGTAATCATTAAAAATTCCTCGATTTATAAGCGATATATTGTTACAAGATACATCAATATTTCGTAATTTTTTTGGTTTGACGTTAATTTGAAATGTAATGATATTATTCTTTCGCATATTTACTGAATATGTATCCAATAAAGGTAGATAGAAAGAGATATTGCTTTTATTGCAATTGTTTTCAAAATGAACTGCGACTTCCAAATAAGTTTTGTTGTAAATCGTACTCAGTGTTTCTTTATCTCCATCACAGCATATTAAAAGCTGAGTAATGTTTTCATTTCTTTTTAATGTCATGTTGTAAGTACAATTTTGACATTGCAATAAATTGTTCTTGCACGTACATGTTTCTGTACACGATGAAACTAATTTAGAAATTTGCCATGAAGTTACAATAAATAAAAACCAACGCTTTTTCCAAGACGAAGCCATATCTGATGCCACAAATTCAATTTAGAACAATTTAACTTAAACAGCACTGATGTACACGCAATAGTAAATTATTTTTTGTAATAAGTGTTACAATATTGTAGTTATTAATTGTATACAATACACACATAGCTAAAACTGTAACTTTACACTATCACAAACACTTTTAAGTCAATCCGATTGTAACCGTTCTTCCGTAACACATTTTCGAATAGCGTATGTTAACTGACGATATGGTTCAGTTTCCTCCATAAAACGTACGGCAATGTCACATTAAGTTCGTTAATACACGTGTAGTGGACATTCGAAGAGATATTGTATTCCCGATTGTGTTTCGTTCGAGTTGAGAGGTAGGGGCGGGCGCGAGTGAATACGATGATGGCGCCGACTGGTCTGCCAACGGACTGCGTGAAGCCGGGGCGAATGGCGTGGCGCCGGCGCTCTGACGCCCGGCCTTACATCCCTCAGCCACATTTTTATATAGTCAACTGACTTCCACACCGCCACTATTTATGTATGTCATACTCAATGCTCCTTAATTTGTTGTTTGAACAACGCAACTATTTTTAAATGTACCCACGGGTATTTTTCGATCGCTTTTGCTTTTCGTTTTAATTAGTGTTCAATCGTGTTATTATATTAATTAAATAAGCTGAATCTTACGAAAACATTATAAGTCTCGAGAAGGTTATGTACGTAAAATAATAATTTAATTATTACGTTTTATAACCTTACCTCACAATATGAATTAATTGCTAATCCGTTTTTAAAAGTACTTTGTTGCAATAGGCTGCATAAATAATATTTCTTAAATTTGAAGAATTTGAATATATATATATTCACATTTATACACAAAGATTCTAAATTTTACATTATAATTAAACAAAAACAATTAAAACAACATTAAAAAGTGTTATAACAATATCTATCTATATGCACATAATTACTCATATGTGTGCAATTTAAATGTAGATCAACTAGGCTTTCTTTTTATTTAACTCTTTATTCTTCAGCCATCTTTATTCGCATTTACATGAATTGCTCCCATGAAAGCCTTTCGAAGGGTCCTTTTATTGTGCTCCTTAATTTGGTTTATTTGAACTTTTCTTGTCCTCCTCCAAGTTCCTCGAGTATGATAACACTATATATCATGTCTGTCACATAAATGTTACTATCTCATGCTCGTAGCGACTATAACAAATTGGATAACATTTTCTAAGAAAATATCATAAACATCACTAATTAGGTCTAACATTAAGTAATATTTGTCTTTTCTCTTGTATTGAATATCTTAAAAATTGAAATTTCCAATGAGGAGCCGTATTATAAACCATTTATGCTGTTAAAAGTCAATTTATATACATCACATAACTTTTTCATATCCAGAGAGAGAACCTTATTTAAGTTAGTGTGAACATACGGTACATATGAAATGATTGCATTTCTTGAACGTTTCCATCCATTTTATGGAGCGCCTTTCTACGATATATTTATTAAAGTGACCCTCAGACCGCGGACCGCAAGATAAATCATAGACGGGAAATAGCAGAGTTTTCGCGGTAAACCGAATGTGAAGGAATATCTTTACCTAACGTCTATATTTAGATATCATCTTTGTGTCCGAGGTATACACCAACGTGTCGTATTACAATAATGCATTAATACATACATTTATATATTAATATCACTAGTTAAATATCACATATCGCATATTTGTATAAACACTTATACTAACCGACATCGAAAGTGTGTTAAAAAAAATTATCAAGTGTATTTTGATGAATCGTATATTATATTACATCCGTATTTAACTTGCTTAGGAAGTAAAAATGTTATGTTATATTTTTTTATTAAAATCATAGAGGAGGTAATCAATATTAAGTAATGAAACAAAGTAAGAAACACTCTTCACAAAGCCTTCATTTAGAAGACACATAAGTACATACATACGTTTGAGACTATGATGCAAAGAGATTTGCTAAATTAATTATATCATGAAAACTAGTCGAGTTCTAAGTTTTACATAAAATAAATAAATAAAAAATATTATTACCTTTGAAGTTAAACAAATACATTTAAATTTAAATGTGTTCAATTACTTATATTTTGTAAAATTAAGTAATGATCAATAATTATTATCACAATGCTAAAAACTATAAATTTATGACAAAAAAAAAACAAAAATGCAACCAGTTTCACGTATTTAAAACAATAGCGCACTAATTTATCAGTTCGCAATGGAGAACGACAAATTAAACCAACACTTAATTACATTGTACGTTGGAAAAATGGGAAACAAAATAAACGCCGAACAGACCAAAGCTTTATAGGCCATTAGTGAGGTCTAACAGTAAACTGTTCCGTGAAACTAAAATTGCGCCTTTGGGGCGAAATCGCTATCATTAGCGTAACGAGGGACCGTTGCTGACGCGACGGGAGTCCGAGGCAACTCTTTAGCTCGCAAGACCTAATGAACTAGCATACCCTTGGCAGTAAGCCTGCAATGAACGAAACACTGATTGCTTATTACCTTTGTTGTTCCCGTATGTGACTGAGAAAGCAATTTTAAAGCACGAGCTTTGGACTTTTTAAATCTTTTACATTTAACCTTTGTTACCTATACGAAAGTAGTGTTCGTTTAAACAGTTTAATCAATTTTAAATAATATTAGAGTCATGGACAACTTTGTACGCAACGAAGTGATGATACGAGCAGGACTTTATCTTGATGATAAATGTACGGTTGACCTAATAATGAAGCGTTAACTAAACAGCGATGATATCGGTTTTATCCTACTTAGACAGACAAAAGAGAACTAACATCAGAAAAATAATATTGCTCTTTATTTCTTGTCCTCCTGTCCCGTCCTCAAGAAAATAAATAAACATTACTACTTCACAGCTGGATGTCCTTTCTACCTGATAAAAATGTGTAGCTAGATGAATAAGTAATTTATGCAAACATTTCTGTTTCGGTTTAAAAATCGCTTAACTAGAAAAATTACAAAACTAATGTTTGAGGATTTGATCCAATTTATGTCTAAAGAGATAACCGTAACAAGTTATGCAACCATTTGACAACATAGTCATGAACAAGCCTAATCATCACCAAATAAATGTTATATATCAAAATACCATTAGATGTTAGAATAACTATATTATAAAAAAGTACCTTACTGTTAACTTCACTCAATGTTTATGTTATTATATTTTTTTTTTGATTTGTTAGCAACGGAAGCCGGATGCATTTAATTAGTTTGTATTTAATATGTAAAGTATAACAATATTTTGATTAATAGTGTAATGCCATTACATTGTCCAGTTGTTTGTTTACTTTCAGCCATCTGATGCTAGAGCATGAAACCTTCCCCATTTGTGTCCGTACAATACAAACAGCGTAATTATTCAAGCACACATACCCGTTTAATTCTCAGAACGGACGCCGCAGAACAGGAATACGGTAGCAACTAAATCAGTTTACGCATTGTTAATCGTTCTGTCCAACGGGCCGACTGAATCGGGCCCATAATACGGGTCATGGCGTAAAACTTTATTATGTCCCACCTCGGGCCATGAGGTGGGATGCGGAATGACGTCTATTCTCATTAACTCTGCCACCACCTCACCGCGTCGTACCGTTTCAACAATTATTACACGTTATATCTTGTTGCTTTTATCTACTCTAATTAAGATCCAATAATTCCTTTCTTTTTCCAATCTATCAGAAAATACACGCCGCTTTATACTATTATTCAAAAATATTAAATGAAAGGAGTTTAGCGTAGATGACTTTTGTTAAGTTCAAAAGCCATGCATTTCCGAGTGCAAACATATAGAATACACAATTTGTAGTTTCTTTTCGAAATTTGATGCTGTGATCGTCAAAGCAATCTTGAGTCTTCAGCACGAAAGAGATAGCATGTGCTAAATTTAATCAATGTTGTTAATTCATTATCCTTAAGATTCTTAATTGTTATAAATTAAAATTATAAAAAAATCGTAATCTCTTTTTTGCGGAGCTGTGACTATACGAAATATAGAGACAGTGTCAAAAACAATTTTTAGTAATTTGTTAAGAACTAGCAGAACCGGCACACATTTAATTTTCCAGCCAATATTTATCATGTTTGTAAATATCGAAAAAATAATGATTAAACATATTTTACTCCTGAAATTTTCTCGCCCAACTGTTGAACGGTATTGATGTTGACGGAACATAAAATTATCTCGTACACTTATTACCAAGCCTTCTAGTTATAACTAAGAGTACCCCTAAAATAGTTTCGTATGTCAAATACCTATTAATATGACATTCGTTGAGATTGTTTAACAGTATAAAAGTTGATACCGACACTATCGTGGCAAGTAAGTTCTAAATTCGAATTGAGCTTTTTTGTCGACTATACAGCTTGATCGAGCTCAGGGCTCGCGGATCCGGAATCAGCAAGCTAATAAATTTAAAAGGAACCAGAACCATTGGCTGACAAAGACCTCTAACAACGTATTGCAGAAATTCGCGATCCCATATTAACAGACATCTGTTTTTATATATATTGATTCACTTTAAATCACTTAGTGATTGTATTTTGTAATTTATACTTGTATCCATAAATTTCTATGTTTTAAAAGATAAGAAGTACTAGGCTTTATATTCCATTGTTGTATATTAACAGAATGGAATTATTGACGGACAGATTGAGTGCCCTGCGTACTATATTGCTGATACTATTTTCAAACCGGCTTCAAATTGACGGGGGTACGCGCTTTAATTAAATTGCGTCATTTATCTATGTTTGTTAAGTAGATGTATTGTAAGGGGTATGATGTAAGCTCAATACATATTTAATACCTTTCTGTAGTGTTTTTAAACGGTTTAACAATAAGAGATCTTACACTTTACAATATTAAAAAACTTGACATAGAAACAAGGATATTAAAAACTTATAAATAAAACTAACAATCTTCCAAGACTGTACATACTTAAAATATAACAATTGGTATTACCATTTTAGTTTCACATTTAAAATAAAAAGGTAAAATCAAAAGCAAACAAGCTGTTTGGGTTCTCACCAGCTACAAACTGATACTTCGATTACACTATTTTTTAAAATAAGCTTTTATAATTAAATTCTTAAATTTTTTCTAAGAAATAAAGGTCATGGAAATTTATTGTCTTATTAATTTTTTGTGCTTAGCATAATAGTTATTGTGAACGTAAGACATAAAAACAGTATTCAAACAGAACCTACGGGTTTTTAAATCCGTTGCCGTTGAATAATTGTAAAGGAAATTATAAATTTACGGTTCAAAAATTTATTTAATTTATTCATCGTAAAATCGTTAAAGTTCAAATGAAACTGTTTTCATCAATTCACTTATTTAAAAACAAAACATTGCAGTGAGCGAAGTCAAAAAGGCAAAAGGCGCGCATCCCTCTTTTAAAAAGCTAACCAACCACAGCGGCAACACTATTAAAAGCATCGTAAAAATGCCGCAATGGTTTCACTCTCTTCATATTTTTTCACGGAGCACTGGATGCCACCTACGTCATAAAAATGAAATATTGTATCTCGAGGCGGATGCCTCCTTCTTTTATGAGATTAGATTGAACTGATATCCGATAGAAAACCGAACGTTACATATCACTCGACGTACCTTAGTACCTTTTGATATCACTAGCGAAAAATTTTGTAATAGAAAAAGACCTTTTTTATACGGTAATTAACGTAAGAATCTATTGGAAAATATATTAAGTTCTTTACAATGTATTTTTATTATGTTGCTATGTATATGGAAGTGAAATAATTATATAATTATAAAAAACGATTATACACTCAAAAATAAAGATTGTTTTTTGGTGCACTTTTTATATATTTTAACTCATTTATAATAAATACTTAAGTCAACAAAAGGATTTATTGTAATAAATGAGATGATAGAAACAATAAAGAATAATTAAAAATGCAATAAATACTGGGACAAAACGTCGTTACTCCCATTTAATGATTAAACTCATATCCGAAGAAACATAAATAAACCTTTATTATTTACTTCATACATTTTAACAAACGTAACAAATGATACATATGTTGTTCCCTTAAAAATCGTATCAATCTGAGAAATGGTTTTCCTGATAGAGGGTTGACAGTTATTTTTATTTCGTTTACGATAAAATTATAATATCGTTTGCAATAACTTAGATCCGTTGGTCGACTTTGAAACAATTGTAACAATATAATTTTCCTTAATTTTTAACAAAAAATTGTTACGCAATATAATATAACATTAACCAAATACTCACCATCAACGAAGTTTGAAAGTCGAGTGGGTGGGATGAATCAGATTACGTAGGTACCTGCCTATACATTATCCCTGAGCTCTTAGTTGGACAAACAAAATGAAATTATATCGTTAGTTTAGGTGTCGACAGCTGACAAAACAAATGTTTTCTCATGTATTTAATATCTTGCGTTAAAAATAAAATGAGTGTAAAAGACCTCTAAAATTATGTAAAACTTATTTATATATTGCAACTTATTAAATATTATAATATGTGAATATTACCAATGTAACAAATACCAATATTTGAAATTAAAAACTGTAACTAAGCTATTTTATCTTTTTAAGTAAATATAAATTATCTTTAAGCAATACACTATTAGAAACTTAAAAACTGTATAGCATATAAGAAATGATAATTAATAGACGAAAAATTTACAAACTTTATTTCATGGTTCTATTTTCGAAGCCATAGTAATCACATACATTAACGATTCCTTATATTTCCTTTATAAAAATGTAACAAAGTTGCCAATAAGGATGAAAAAAACTAAAAAGTCGGACAAATAACTACAGTAAATTTTTGAATGAACACTGTTTCCTCAAAATGACGTGTCCCGTAAACTTAGTATTAATAAAAATATATTAAAATAATGATGACAATTATAACATTCATATTAGGTTGGGGAAAAAGTTTCTTCGCATTTTATATAAAAGTTCAAAAGGTTTTTATAAAGTTTATAAACATACATTTGACTAAAGTATGTATGTAGGTGCCATTTTGTTGGATAAGTTTTTGCCATCGTGTAGGCAGGGACGTGATCCCATTGCTATAAAAATTTTGGGACTTCTGATCAAAAAACTGCGATAAGTGGTTTTGGCAATCCTTTCGTGATGTTAGCCTAAGGAATACTGCAGAGACCGAAACAGGTGAAAATATGAAGGTACAAGGTCAGGACTATCTGGCGGATGCTTTAACACCTTCTATCCCAACTTTCGTAATTTTTGCTAAGTGGCTAAAAATGTTTGAAGTCTAGCGTTATCATGGTGAAAAACCACTCCACTTCTGTTCATTAATTCCGGCCGCTTTCTCTCAACTTTTTGCTTCAATATCATCAGTTCCTCGCAGTACAGTTTAGAATCGATGGTTTTGCCTGGCGGTGACAGCTAATAATGAATAATACCCTTCCAAACCCACCATACACACAGCATCACCTGGTTGTGAGTTCACCCGGGTTCGCCACAGTTTATGAAGCCTGACCGGCCTTTAACTGCTCTTTTTCGCACATTCTTGTCGTACGTGATTCACTTTTCATCGCCAGTTATTAGCTTCTTCAAAAATGGTTCGTTTTCATTACACCGTAATAATAAATTACAAATGAGTACACGGTTCATTAGGTTTTTTTCAGTGAGCTCATGAAGCACCCATATATCGAGCTTTTTTGTATACCCAGCTTTTTTAAAATGCGCCAAAACCGTTTTGTGGTCAATTCGCTATTCTCCATCTACATCGTAACTACTAATATGACGTCTTGCTCCACTTTTTCAAAAAAGGCATCAATTTGTTCTTACCAGGGCGGACAGAGCAAAACCAGCTAGATACAAATAGTATAGCCAAATAGATTATATTACAAGTTCATACATACTATATGCGAAAAGACTTTTTTCCCAACCTATTACATAAGAAAGCAAAAGTATTATTAATATTCCTGTCTTACAAGTACTCTTTTTAACAACAATAACAATGAAATCTGAAAATATCAAGTTAGCAAGGAGACTATAGACTTATGTTACAATTAAAGCGCGCTGCTATAATAAAATTATAATAACATCGTTCTTCGCGTTTTATGATGCCATAAAAGACGCCATTAAACAACTAAAATACAAACCATTAAAAACCCAAACATAACAAAAACTCAGAGCCATGAAATAAAAAGGGCAGAATATTGATAACAGCGCTCGTTTGAAGACTCGTGTAAACAATGATAATAATAAAATAAAATAAATTCAAAATCGTCAATAGGAATAACATACTTGTACAGAATTTTTAACCCCCTTATCCTCATTCAATTTCAAAAAACTTCTTAAAACCCTTTCTTGCCGATCCTGCATACCTACAAAAATGTCATATAGAACAGTGTCATCTAATTTGGAGAGTCAGGGAAGAGAGGATTTAACAGCTTTTTTTTTGTTTGCGCGGGGAAAATGCATTGCTGCACCGAAAAGTGGGAGCGGGGAGCGTGTGTGGGGCTACCGGCGCCCTAAGAAGGGCATTTTTCCTGGGAATTGGCCCAGGGGCTACCCACTAAAAACCCCGCGGCGGTAAACCGCTAATCCCCTTTGCTCCCTCC
>DWQX01004470.1:0-14965 GCA_018245475.1 Pharmacophagus antenor
ATTTCGCCACAGGTTGTAAAGCCTGACCGGCCTTTGACCACGATCTTTTTCGCACGTCGTTGTCGTACGTGATCCACTTTTCATCACCAGTTATCAGATTCTAAAATATGAAATTCTAAAATGGTTCGATTTCATAATGTCGTAATAAACTATCACAAATGAATACACGGTTCATTAAATTTCTTTCAGTGAGCTCATGAGGCACCCAAATATCGAGCTTTTTTCTATACCCAGCTTTTATCAAATGCGCCAAAACCGTTTTGTGGTCAATTCCCAGTTCTCCAGCTACATTTTAACTACTAATATGCCGATATTGCTTCACTTTTTCAAAAATGGCACCAATTTTGTCCGTAACAGTGCGACCAGAGCGACCTGCATCTTTGATATCAAAATTTCCGGATTGAAAACGCTTAAACTAAATTTGCGCTACTGTTCACAGATACTGCATCAGGTCCATAAACATCACAAATTTTTTTTTGCGGCTTGTGTTCCGTTTTTACCTTTTTTATAGGAAAATTTAAAAATGTATCGAATTTCTTCATTAGATTCACTCATTTTAATAATAAGAATAACAAATGAAAATCACACATTTTCCCAATTTTAATCGAACTTGTCTTCTTTAAAACTAAAACTTTTTAATGATACCGAACCAGCCAGATACAAATGGTATAGCCAAAGAGATTTTATTACAAGTTCATACATACTATATGCGGTAAGACTTTCCTCAACCTATTATTAACCCTTTGAGCGCGAACTGCATGTAATTAGGCGTGCGCCGTGGACTGCCTAATCATTTCGTAAAGTCCTACCATGGGCTTGGTACTTATACATAAGAACGAAATTTATGCAAACTTAACTTTTATAGTATAATATATTGATTTTACTAAAATAAACTAACTTTTTACTAAAACATATATATATATATATGTGGGTTCATAGCTAAAATCGAATGGTAGTATTAGAATCCATATATCGGTGCAAAACGCTTTTAAGGTTATAGTGATAGACGCTATATTTTGTAGCCTAAGACATTTCAAATATAACAACGTAATTAATAAAAAATTACGAGTCGTCCACGTCGTCCACGCTGACAGCCGACGGCATAACCACATGCGGTCTGGTCTTCCGCACTTTGACTAGGTCTTCATCTGCAGGTTGTTTCTGCGAATGAAAATATTATACATTTAAGTGCGTTCGACGTGTGTACACGTCGATTTAAATTTATACTGCGAAACAGTTGACGTATAAATGCACGGTATAAAATAAAGAAAAATAACGTCGACATGTGGGTAGAAATTCTACATATTTCGTAAAATTTATGACATGATTCTTTACTCCGTACTTAACGTGTGAACGTGTGTGTCATTGATTGCTTATTTAATTTTGCGCTCTGTGATATTTCGTCACGAAGCCGACGCTCAGCTGCATTAGTATGCTTCGCGACCGCAGCCGATGCAACTCGCGCCGAATCGTCGAAGAATATTAGGTATCTTACCTCGTCAATGTTTATGCGATATAGGCCCGAAAAAGTTTGAATTATAAAAAATCAACAATTTGCCTGTGATTAATTAATTCTGACCATCGATCAACATTACCTCGAATAAACAATCATACTTCCTAAGAACTCCTAAACTGTTTACACCCACACATACATATATATTATCTGTGGAGGAAGTGTCTTTCAGAATTATGATGTACTCGTTCTTCGGGAAAGCTATTTTAGAGTTATAGAATAATAATATTATAGTATAGAATAAACAGCGGCCAGGCTTTACTGACTCGAACACCTAGAGAGAATGGGAGAGGGTCATGCCGTGAAGAAGGCGGACTTTGGACAACGAAATGGCAAACAGCCGGTTGGACGTCCTAAATATCGCTGGAAAGACGACCTGTTCAACCTCGACTACAGCAACTGGCGAGAGTAGTCACAGGACCGAGAGGCGTGGCGTGATCTAGTGTCAGAGGACAGGGAATCACTTTGGGATGTTACACCACCGCAGTATTATTTTCTAGTCAGAGTAGGCAAACGAGCGGCTGCTTCACGTGATAGAACTTGATCACCGTCGCCGAAAGGCATCCACGACATTCGGGGGGTCGCAGCTGCGTTGCCGGCCGTTAAGATAGGTAGGCTCTTTTTTAAAAGGTCCCTAAGTCGTATCGAATCGAAAGTATCGCCGGCGACAGCCGATTGCGCAGATCAGCTGTGCGTGGTAAAAAGTTGCCCTCGTGCAAGGTGTGAAATAAAAGATACGCACATATACATGTATCGCATCGTGGGGATTCGTCCGTATGATTTCCTTTCGCCCAGTCATAAAGTCGAATGGTACAGGTTTGTTTCTCCAATTCATCATAGTGTAAACGTAATTAACGTTACCATCCCTAGGCTCCGAAACGGTCGCACGAGTCGTTTCTCCGTACACAGTTTGTTCTATATGTTTCACATTGTGGTCCCTGTAGCTCGTGTTGGCCGTTGTTTCGTAATCGAATAAAATCGCCTCGGCATTTATCCTCCGATCGTTCATTTTGCGTATAAATTCGAAGCGCAATGAAAAATATTGAAAAAAAAAAATAAAATATAAATATTCAAAAATAAAATCTTCAAAAATACACAAAACTACAAATGTAAATACAAAGTCTTAATTATACTTCCTCCATTTTATGTAAATGACTGAATGTCGATTAAATCTGTCATCGTGTGTGGTAATCCATAGATATACTATAACTGATGTGGTATTCTATTAAAGTATGTATATACACATGTATAATAAAATAATCTTATAAGATTTTTCTGTTATTTAACCCCATTAAAGTTATACTCATATTTATAATAAAATGTAAAAGAAAAGGAAAATAATAAGAAACCAAAACAGTCGTCTGTGAAGTTAAAATAATATACTGTCTTTCACATTTAATGGATTTCTCTATGAAGATTGTAATGTATCTATGGTATTGCGCATGAAATCATATACTAGTATTAATTTATAGTCCCGGGTTCGTTTCCCGGGCTCCAGGTGTAGTGGAGTATGGATGGTGGAAAGGTTTTTTCGTACCAGCCTGACTGGCTGCCACCCTCAATGTTCATCTGCCGCTATAACAACATTGCTGTGTTCCGGTAGCCAGACACGTGGGAGCCAGACGTATTCTGGGAGAACACGCTTAACTATCTCACCCTCATTATCACTCAACGTCAGATGGAATTTAGAAAAAAATGTTATCACATATAAAAAACTTAAATAAATATATATAAACGGACTGCTACATTGCGTGTTCGTAAAGAAATTCGTCTACAACACAAAGAGGATAGGTATTTCTTAAATGTATTATACATAAATGAAAACGATTATTGTATGAAAAAATATTTATTTCTATAAAGACTCCAACACAAAATACAATTATTGAAGTACAAGTTAATATAAGTATGTACTAAATGTGCTTAAAAAATATATTATAAACTAGAAACTATCAAAATTATCTAGATTATTCATAATAAAGTACATTATATATTATTTCATAACACGGTAACTAAAATAAAAATATCCTTATATAGGTTAGAATTAAAAGAAAATTAAAATATAAGATTTTTGTATATGCTAAAAGTAACTATGCTTCATGATTTTTCGGATTACTTCGTACCACGATGGGCAGCGCATTCTGAAAACCATTAAAAGCTCACAAGACTCTACCTTATACTGTAGACGAAAACATAATTATAAAATGCCTCATTCCACCATTTACATGTAGGTGAAACCTCTCTACATTATAGTATAGAATGTATGTAGTATAGAGTGTAAATATGAAACTCGATTCGTATGGACGCCCTGTTTCAATTGACGATCTTTTTATTTGTCATGGATTAACACTTGTCCTCGTTTCACATGTTAGGTGAAAATGAGGCCGTATATAGTAAAGCGTACTTAGAACATTTCGGGCCTTCACATGTATGACTAACAGCAATGTAACAGGTGGCAGATGGACCAAGATGGCGGGAGCTAAACAGGCGTTTTGATAAACCACTATACATGTGGCCCTGAAGTCGTACTTGGAGACTTTCATATTACAATCCAAGCGGTAAAGCTCTGCGCCACGAAGGCAGCTAATATAAAACCTTTGCGGACCACCGCCGCATATATGCGCTCTGTGTAAATCATCAAATATGCCAAATAACTCATGCTTTTGGCGAAAACAGCTGATAGAGCCTAGAAATGCATTCATGTATCTCACGTAAATGCTCGTGTATGTACATATAATATAAAATGTTCAGAATTGGCCTTGGAGTGTTGGGAACGGCGACGTGAGCTCGTCACCACGGTATGGTTCACTTCGAAGCGTCCCCTTCGCAAAGGATTAAAGCCTATATATAAGTTATAACGTTTTTAGAAATTGAGACAGAGTTTTAAAGACTGTAAGCTTAATCACAAACCGATCAGATGGTACATGTGGAGATGCATTATGTGATAAAGAATGTCACTAGTCATATCGGAAGCATTGCGCCGGCAGACTTCCAATTTTTATTCTCGGCTGTTCTCATAGGGAATGACTAAGCGATAGATTATTTACGTAGTAGACATTTGCGACAATAAGCTTTATAATGAAACGAGAATAAAGAAATGTAACATTGCGTTTGGTGGTTGATCGCGGTAACTGAGTCTAGAATTAGCCCTCTATGAGCCCGTGTACTTTTGTGTAACATTTCAATACATTACAATTTCACACAAAAATGCAAAAATTTATAGGTCGTTGTTACCCGAAAGTCACGTCGTCTAAAAATTTTCATAGTGTACAATAAAAGTTCTGTCGTATAAATAGATTTATACCAGAGGCAATTTTATTTCCTTAAGTTCCACCAAACTTTCACGGAAATCCGGCCCACAGAGGGTTAAGAACGAAATGTATTTTTGTTTTTCACCCGATAACAGATGTGCATTGACATCGCAAACGTCAACAGCAGCAAATTGGATCAAATGCACGTTTGATATGAAGCCAAAACATTTGTTCCGATTCGTGCACCGCACAAATGTATGTACGTTATAGAGTTTATTTCATACGCATCTCTTAATTTCGTTCAAGAATTACCAATTCACGTTTTAAATCCAACATTCTACTATATCTATTATTTATCCCAATCATTCAACACGTCGTCATTCAAAACCCATTCAAATCGTAATCATTCAACTCACCGTTCTATATTGCATTAAGCCGATTCACCTTATGAAACATTTATAAACGATAACGCAGCCAGAACTCTTTAGTGGCATCGCAATGACTCCTTAACTGTTTCGTGTCCCACTTGAGCGTCTCCCAACGCCATTCCGGCGCCACGTACGGTTGCGTCAACTTCGGTAGGGTAACCTGAAAGTTGTTTCATTAAATAATATTATATATGTCAGGGAATTGATGTACCCTTCCCCCCTCCTCTCTCCACCCCCGAGTTTCTTGACAATTCATAATAGTTTATCTATAAAAACTGATTCTACAAATACTATTAAATAAAGAGATTTTGAATTTGATTAACCGCTAGCTAATGATATGTGCATGTGTGAGTGTATTCGACCACAACAACGTAGCGATTTATAGGATGTATACACTACACCATATTATTTACATGGCGCTGAGACATTGGACGGTGTTCTAATGCGACAAAATGAAAATGGGGTACGAAAACTACTGCATATTATAATTTTTATTGTGCAAGTGTATAATTTATCAACTCAGATTACATTAATACGACAACCAATGTTAAATAACTGATTATAAATAATAAATTATTATTTTACTAAATCTCATTATCAAGATGAAAAGGTTCAGAAAAGAATATCTATTTGAGCTTTGTATGCATACACTTCTTTTTTTATAGGAAGAGTAGGCAAACGAGCGAGCGGATAACCTGAAGGAAAGTGGTCACCATCGTCCATAGACAGAGATAATACTCGCAACTGCGTTGCCGACTTTAAAGGAAAGAGTACGCTCTTTCTTTAAAGAAATAAAGACTTTTCTTTTATGGCCCTCCAATTAATGGAGGTTGGCAATCATCATCCGATACCTCCGCCTATCCATGGCGAGTCTACTACACCCGTATTCCTGAGCGGTTCCCTCCGCCCGCAGACCGCGACACAGACGAACGATAGCTGGAGTCAGGGCCCGCGCCCGTCTCCAATGATTACGCGGCTCTCCATAGAGCCAGTCCGGTTAACCCAACGTCTCTGGCCTGTGTAGGTTAGTGGGTCAGCTCACGGGTCACCGGACTGAGCCAATATAAGATGAAGCTGTAATAGTCGTCGAAAAGACTAACAGCGCCAACTTCTCCGAACCCAGCAGCAGCAGCAGCACGCCACAAAATGCAAAACTCACCGGTCTATTGGGCGCGTATCTACCGTTCAGCGGTGCTTCCACGCTGGACACTTTATCAAGATTGTATGCATGCTTCATTTCCGTACTATATGAGCTGTTGATTAGTATCTGTCGGTTCCTGTATATACACATAAAAACACTTGCTATAATAATAGTGAAACAGTGTTGGAATATTTTATTTGAATTCAATGACCTGAATGACTCACTACTCACTAGCTGACTAACTTATATATCAACTCACAGCCTAGATACAAGAAATTTGTTGGACGTGTTTCGTGTTTTCATCAGTCATAGGCTAACACTTGGCTTCTGTATCACCGGATGTTAAGTGACAATGAAGCCGTAGATGGTGAAGCGTGTTCGCCCAGAATACATCCCGCTCTCATATGTATGGCTGCGGAACACAGCGATGCTCTTATGACGGCAGATTGAAATTAATAGTGGTAGCTAGTCAGGCGAGTTTGAAAGACCCTACTACCATTGAGACTACTATTCCTGTGACATGGGAATCGAACCCAGGACCTCCGCATAACAAGGCAAACGGGTAAACCATTGCGCCATGGAGGCAGTCAAAAGTCAGTGTTTTTGTGATATGTAGGTATCCACTAAGAACGAGTTTTACCTCGATAAAAATTTTTATTCTCGTTGTCTATGGATTTGAAAGTTAGTATAACATATTGTAGGGAGGTTAACGTTAATATTAATGTTAAATATACTGGTAAATCGATTCTTCTAAAATTCGCTTTGTTTTATTTTAAATTGGTTTGTACTTAATCATAATCTCACCCGGTGTTAAGTGACGATGTGGTTTTAGGTGATAATGATTACAAACCTAGAAACAGCTTCAATAATACTACAACAGCTACAATAATAATACAACCATATCACTACTAAATTAGATTCAGAGTCTTCAAAGTCGACATGTCTTGAGAATATTTATAATTCCTGAAATACTAGGTTTGAATATAAGTTCCCATGCTCACCCGTTTGGTACAGATTGGATATCTTCGAAATACATGTTCTGTGATGGATATGAATTTAATATTGAGATGATAAATGATTTAACTCGTGTATTTGGATTTTTAACGACTATCTAAACGTTTATCTGATATTAACCTCTTGAGAAACGTATTAATTTTATTTTCATCGGTGGTCAAGTAACGAAGGGTAAAGAAAAGTAACAATATAAAAGTAAAAGATTTTCATCTATATATTAATGTCAATTAACTGTAAATGCAAAAATTATCGTCCACATACGTGAGGGCATGAAGAGGTTAAAATCACTTCGCACCCCCGGCACAATGCTTATGTAATAAAAATTTTTGTCAAGAGAAGCATTCAAAAATTTAATATAGTTAAAGAATATACTTACGAATTTAGACAAGTTGAAATATTTATGGTCAACTTTTAGCTTCTAATTGAAATATCAGAATAAAAAATACAATTATTTTATCATTCAGATGAGTTTTTAAGTTTTGCAAATCTCGCAGCTAGTGTGCGGATTTATCGTACGTTTTCTACAAAAACGACACCTTTTGTGTTACAGTAGACCCTTTTTAGTTTATTAATGTCCAGATCCTTTGATATCTATAAAAAAATAATACACAAATCCTACGAAGGCATTTAAGCTTTGTTAGTTATTTCATTGACCACAACTCGATGTAACTCAAGAACTAATTGCGTAGCAATTTCAGAAAATACTATACGAGCAACGTAATGTGTCGTTATTGTTAACACTTTGCCGACCGCACACTTTCCAGAGTACTGTCCGGTTCTAGCTTTCTATCGCAGACAAACACCCGGCCGAAGCGGTAAACACCGACGGTCAACTAGAAACACGTCGATAAAAGTGTAAATGGGAATGGGGAGCGTACTGGTCGGCATAATGTAAAAACCGGCGATAAGTCGTGGGACCATCTTGCGGCTCACCGCGGGTCGTCGACGTCGTCGAGCGCCACCGCCGGACTGATTACGTAACGCGGTCTGGTCTTTCGCACCTCGTCCAAGTCCGGATCTTTCATCTTCTCCTAAAAACCGATCGTCTATGAGTCTTATTCCTGGTTAATTATAGCGTATCCCACTTGTTGGTGATATAGGTTTTATAAATGTAACAAAAAGTATTCGATTGGTTACGAATAGCTTGTAGAAAGGCAAAAATTATATAAAAAAATATACTACTAATACACGATGTGATTTTTGTATTTATTCACCTTTCGAGTTATGTTAACCCTCATAGTAATTATGATTTATTATATTATTGTAATGCACTGTATTGCGCCACTAAAAGGTGATACGTACGTATTTAGCTTGCACATGATGAGGATTCGTTTGAGTAACCGGTCTGGGCTTTATGAACACATGAAACGGCACGGGTCTCCATTCCGACAACGACTGCATATATTTCACGGAGGCTTTACTTATCTCCGCAGGTTTCTTTTCTCTGTACACCTTCTTTAAGTTCGGCCGGATGTTGTGCACTTGATAATCCGCTTGCATTGTCGTTTCGTAAACGAATGTCATAGAGTTAATAGTATTTTTATCATTGACCATTTTGTAGTTATTGTTAAAGAAAAATTGTTATAGTATCTATATAGCAAAGGATATGTCTATTATGTATTATTTTGGATTTAAGTTGTCAGTATGACAGTAGGTTTTCTTTTTAAATAAATATCAATACAACGATTTTAAACTTCCGCGATCTATGTACATTATAATTTAATACTTTTTTTTATGAAAAATTTAAACAATCAAATTTCAATATCATAGATTAACACTAGTATATACCGTTATGTATATACATACATTATATACATAATATATCCGTTATGTATATATATATATACAACATATATATGTTGACCAATTCATTACTGGCATAACAGGTCACTGAACCAACAATCAAATCACTTTCTATCAAGTAGGAATATTCTTGTCGTCTCGTTAAATTATTACAATACGATAATGACTTTAGTGCTACAGATAAACTTTTGTATTAAATAAACTTTTGATTTTTGTTCAGTACGCAAAGTTCGTTAGTTTTGGTTTTCGTTGTCAAAACGATTCTAAATATTTTTTTTTAAATAATTATCTATACATAAAAAAAAATCTTGCTGGCCTAAACCGCTGATCCTAGAGACATGAAATTTAGATAGTGTATTTTTTAATGTGTAAGTATCCACTAAGAATGGGATTTTTTTATTAAGAAACTCCGCGCCTAAAAATTTCAATAAACTACATTCTCAGAGTCGATGGACTCGAAGTTTTGTATATATACTGGACAGGGTATAATCATGATATTAAAATTACCACACCCAGAGTAGCGGGCGAGTGATGGCAGGTGTATACTAAAATAACTGCCAATAACACATCCTTGTAGCTAAAAAGCGAACTTCTGTGAACACGGCTGAAATTTTCGATATGTACGAGAATGTCGCCTAACGGTGAAAAATCAAGTTTAACCTCTTCTCATGCCCTTGGCCACATATGTGGACGTTTAGTTTTTCCTTTACAGTTAATTTACGTTAAAAATATATAGACAAAAATCTTTTAACATATTATATTTCTTCATTTTCCGTAATTTGACCACCGATGAAAATAAAATTAATAGGTTTTATTGGAATTCTAAAATTTACTTGTCTTTTGTTAATTAAAAATATTCTCTGAAGAGGTTAATGTAACACTAGCAAAATTGTCATACAAACATGCTCTGTGCATTAGGAACAAATAATAACGCCTATCGCTCTCAGCACTACCTCTACACTTCACTCAGGGAGCACAGCTTCCCTTAGCACTCTTAACGCGAGGACCTTGTCTCCGATCTTTGTCGGATCAAAAGAAAACAACATTCTCAGTCATAATTTATTACTTATAAAACATTCACATTCAACACGTAAGTCTGAGCGAACATCATTTTTTATAGCTTATTTAACTTCAGTTTATATATTAAAATGACAGAAATTAAAAGTATAAATGTATTTGAGACTGTTCAAATTAAAATATGTATTGTATATCACACCATTTAAACGATACATATTTTAACATTAAATCTGAACATAATGTTTCATACTTCATTACCAATACGTTTAACAAGCATTCGTAATATAATTGCGACATCTAATATATCTAATTCCTAAATATATCCCACTTCGTAGTTACGTTTAAAAAAAATTAAATAGCATAGGCTTACAACGGGGCCCGAGTTCATTGTCTGCACGGTGGGGCAGGGGCGGGGCCGGGGAGAGGTGTGGGGGGGGGACGTGCTTGTTCGTCGTCCTCGATTCCATCGGGCGGGCTGAGCTTCCGCAAGTGCATGAATCATTGCCGCGCTATAGCAACTGACACGTCTGCGTAGTTAGTATACAGGAAAGAGTTTTCTTATGTCGATGAATTGGTCGTTTAGAACAATCACCCGTGCACCACTGTCGCTCCCGCTCACACCGAGCCGTGGGACAGACGAGAGTGTACCACCAGAGCCGTGGGACAGACGAGAGTGTACCACCAGAGCCGTGGGACAGACGAGAGTGTACCACCAGTGGGACACACCGTCTCGAGCGTGTTAAAGCGCGTCATCAAGTCACGACTTGCCCCAAAACACCTTGTTCCGGTCGCAGTAGGATCTCTGCTGCTTCTTCTCCCATTTCATCGACTCTATTCGCCATTCGGGGGACACGTACGGCGTCGTGCGTTTGGACACCGCGAGCTGTGCAAAACAACTTCTCATTTTTTAACATTTTCATATATGTTTTTTTATAATACAATTAAATTTGATAAATGCCTCACTTAAAAGCAAGCAAAGAAAAAGAATAAGTCAAATAAATTAAAAATAAAAGTCAGAATATTTACAATCGCCTCCGACGCGCTTGCCTGTACCTTTCGGAAGTCCCCGGTTCGATTCCTGGGGCACACGTGTAACTGCATTTTGGGCGGCGGTTGGATTAATGACAGCATCATTATCTTCGTCACATGGGGATTTCATATCATATTACGATCAAATATTCGAAATAAGGTTTACCAGCGCAGTGGTTTACCGGTTAACTAGTGACGCGGGGTGTCCCCCCCCATGTTCGATTTCGGTGCCACTTGAACAGCGAAGTTTGGATGGTAGTTAAGAATTCCCTTCACTCGCCTAAATAGCAACAGCAATGTTGTGCTCCAGCCGTATACATGAGACGCATATGAGAGCACTAGTGTTCCGGGCTGTTGGGCCCACCAGCAACCTCATCTTTGAAACTTTTTTGTCACTTATAATCGTATTAATTTGAAGTCAAATTTTACATCATACGAGTACAATAAAGAAAAGAAATAAATGAGAATTGGAGACAGACGTAACATGATATTTCTTGTATTCATGCCGCACTCATTATTCTGGACAGGAGCGCTTCACCATTTAAGCCACGTTGTCAATTAAAATCAAGTGAGATATTATCAACCGAGACGAAATAAAAGAAAATTCAAGACGTTATTATCATCCGCACTCACGATATCTGCCCTTGCGTATCGCGTGGACAGCGGTGCCCTCACACTCGGCGGGATCGGCTCACCGGCGTACGCGCGGCGAGTGCAGCTGGTGTACATGTCCTCCACGAGGATCCGCCGCACACCAGGGTCCGCGATAATGTCCACATCCACCGCCGGCGGCATCACCGCGCGCCGCTGCTGAGGTCTCAATTGTTCGACCACATTTGACAAATTGTTTTTCTGAAGTGACATAAAACAAAGATTAAAAAAAAAAAGAAAAATCATTCATACAAAACAGCAATAAAAACAGCTATTTTAAAAAGTACATTAACCTATTGACCTAATCGTGGTGATATATTTTTTTTTTAATTTCAATAATACAAATTATGAATATTTAACGAACCAATGTCGTCGTTACGTAGCTTATCGTAAAACGCTTTATGTAGCCTGATAGTAGTAGTGCAACTGCTGAAAACTGTCTTTTTATTTAATGGCTATGGGCTAACGCTTAACCTCAATTTCACTTGGTGTGAAGTAGCAATAAAGCCGATGGTGAATAGTGTTCGTCCAGAATATATCTAGCTCTCACGTGTATCACTGCCGAAACACAGCAGTGCTGTTAAGGCGGCAGATTGACGTTAAGGGTAGTAGCTAGCCAGGCCGATAAAAAACCCTACTGCCATACAGAGTACTAGTCTTGTGGCTCGGGAATCGTAGCCGGGACTTCGGCGCTACGATGCAAGCGGCTGATCACGGCGCCACAGAGGCATTGTTAAGAATGATATAAAGGATTTTCGTTTTTAAATTATAATCAATCTGCTACGAAAACTGCTTTGACATGTTCAAGCGCGACACGCGAGAACTAGAGTATTTTGGGCGAGTTCGAACTGATAAAAAAAATTCAATTGTTGCAATTACTGTTTCACATCTTAAAATGTGAGGATTATAGGTTAATCAGTCTTTTCACTTACCGCTATCGTCCCGTTCACATCTTTAACCGTTTTTTGAACTTTTCCACCAGTTATGATAGCGCTTGGTGGTTTCGGAGTGTAAACAATTTTAGACAAATCTCTCGGGTCTATAGGCCGAATATCTGTCCGATTAGTTGAGCCGTAATCGAATATCATAGCTTCTATTCGATCCATCTTCACTTACAACTTCTATTTGCTTAAATAATTATTTAATATTATATATAAGTATTTCCTGATATGCTTTCTATATTAAATTTTTGCGAGAAATACATTCATTATCATTTGTCTTCATAGATTAACACTAGTACTGACAGTAAAGAATTTTTATAAAAATTCACAATAAACACAATGCGTATATACGCTGCCAGGATTTGTAAACTTAGTATTTGTTTCTAAGTACTCATACCTAGTGCCGAACGCTTATATCGAGTATTACAGACGTTTATCAACTGGTCATTGTTCGTGTGTCCGTTAAAGACATTAACAATACAATAGCGATTCACCACACACATAACCGAAAATAAAACAGTTATTCAAAAAATGTTTTCTTTTGTAATAGATGGGCAATTTTCTACAGAAATAAACCTTTAAAACTTTTTTCATCGTTTCACTATAAATTGAAACTGTATCCTTAATTCTGTGTCCATCGCCCTTTTTTATTTAAATATCGCTTGCTATGAATAAAAAAAAATGTTCCTCGGGTGAAAAGAAATGTTCGCACGCAAATTTCGAATAATTTATTTAGATTTCAATAATTAACACGCATCTCATACCCTTGAATAGTATATACATTAAAGAATAGGTTTATATAAAAATAAAACATTATTTTTTCCATCTATCACATCATTAGATAAAACTTGCGGTTATTGACTTCCGATTAATTGATACCAGTTTTAAATAATTTAGAGATATAAAAATAACAATATCTTTAAATTGTACAATTTCAATTAATGCGTATAAATATTTTTTTATAAATTAACACTAGTTTACAAGATTTTATGTATAAAATAGTTACATGTGCCCTTAGTATGAAACAAAAGGAATAAATAGTATTGACAAAAAACTATGAAAGCATTTACTATTTCAAAAAATATAAATACAAAACAGAACTAATACTTTAGGCATAGATAACAAGCCACAATTCCATAATAATTCTTTGTAAATAAGAGATCGTGTCTGCTACTTAGATTTAAACAAAATTATTAAGTAGACATTCCTGCACCTAATAATAATAATTTAAAATCACACATTGCGTATTGAATTATAATCCATTACTAAAAATATTATCCCTTCAAGTGCTTATGCTAATAAGGAAGTTTTTACTTTTTCATATATCTTATTTACAATCTGGTAACACTGGCCGAAAGACCATCGATCGTCTAAATGACACTTCGCTCAGAGATCCGAATAAAGCATATTATTGTTAGTCAATGAATGAAATACTTTTTAACCTATAAAAACAATTATTATGTGATTGTTTAAAAAATTAAAACGTCGACATCTTTTATTGACAGTTTGCATAATTGGAATACTTATATTATAGGTTAATATTTTAAATTACACAGTGAAATTATGGCAACATTAAGAACAATAAAATAGTTGCATTTCTTACTCTGCCGTTATCCGTGAACCTGTTTTTCTATGTAGTCGCCGGAAAAGTTAATAGAGACTGATAAAAAAAAATCTATCAAAGTTAAATAGATAACAGTGATATAATTTCTACAAAGTGCAAGATTCATTTCGGCACATTCGAATTAAGAGAATCGTTAAAATTATATTGACAGATAATATTTTGTATAATAGCAACTTAATTCTTAGCTACTACAATCGATTCCAATAATTTAAATATTTTTTTCTATGATAATTGTAGTAGTTAAAAATTAAATTGTTTATATTATCTTATAATCACATATATTTAGCCTGTTAATAAGGTTCAAAACTGTTGAAAAATAGTTTCCTTATAATGGTTATGTAGTATTTAACCAATAATCGATATAGTTTTCAAACGCTGTAAGTGAATGAATGAACTATTGATGCAATAAAAAATATCAATAGTAAAAGTAATGCTTAGAGAATTGGTTTTAGAATTTCTATTGTATTCAGAGCCATCTTGTTATCGTTACCGAAATTATAAAAGAACGCGGTTTCATTAGTACAAAAGTGAATAAAACACATCTAAAATTCAAAAT
>DWQX01004471.1:0-14961 GCA_018245475.1 Pharmacophagus antenor
CAAATAGCAGGTATAAAGCTGACCAACGTAAACTCAAATATCAAATACTGCTCCCATAAATAAAAATAACATTGAGCTCAGAATAAATTGAAAACTCAAAAAAAAAAAAAATACGAAGTGGACAATAAAAGAGACTAGTAAAAAGTATAAAGGTATACCATAATTACGTATGCAGCAATAACCAAATTTTTTTTTAATACAGTGCATCTTTCATTTTGCAAAGAATACTAATAGCTACCCTAATGTACACTTACAACACACTTTTTATATAAATTGTGTAAGCAAATATAAAACCAGTCTTTCGCGGTAATACGCTAAGATCAGGTTTGTGTTAGCGCATGATCGCTTCATTTTAACAGTTGATTAGTTCAAGCCATAATATCGCACGTTGATTACATAACTTACTACCATTTACATTTTTCTAATTAAACTACTGAGATGGACAGATGTATTATAAATTTATCGATTTAAAAATGAGATTATAGTTTATTTTAAGAAGTAAATTTCAATGTTGTAGTTATACACAAATTTGCAAAAAAAAATTATTACAAATATAATGCATTAAAATATTAAATAAAATGTACATTTAAGGCACTGCGCAGAACTTTTCAATTGTTTTATTCTATAAAAAGTGCACAATTAAATTTAAAAACATTTATCTTAACTTATAATACAATAAAGAGTATAAAGTTTATCTTATTTATTTAAATCTTTTAAATAAAGTAGGCCAGGTAATCAAAGGAAAAAAATGGTTTTTAAAGTAACAATAACTTTAGCCCACTTTCGGGAACTCAATAATAATTTAAGTTTTTAACACTAAAATTACATCACCATCAAAAAAATGCAGACAAAAACTTGTCTCCTAATTAGTGCTTTCGGCAGATACTACTTCGACCTGGTCAAGGACTACATGTCGCATTCTCTCGTAAGATCCAGTAAACACTAGTATGAATTTATTGTTTACGGTATGTATTTGAGCACAGATTACACAATAAATTAATAATAAGTCGGGATACATCTTTACAATAACAGGAAATTGCCAATATATTGCAATTATTCCTTTGTTGGATACAAAAACAAAACTCTTGTAAATTTAAATGAAATAATGACAAAATCGAACTTAGGTTTAATTAGTTACACGTGGTCATACAAAAAATGTGAAAAGAAATACACAGTTCCAATTAATAATCTTTCTCTTACGGTTGGGAAAAAGATGATACCCGTAATTGAAAAATAAGATTTAAAAGTTATAAAACAAAAAAGAACAAGCGACTCGCGAATAAAACATTAAATAATGAGTATATAGTATAATGATTTATCCTCCAAATGGTGTAATCTAACGTATAATACTAACACTCGTGAATAAAATAGTACAGATAAAAGGAATCAAGAACAGGATGGTTGTTGTATAATGAACACGTGCGCAGTGTTAAGGTATATACAGTAGATACCGTTATTCGCCGTAGATCGGTATGTGTGCAGATTTCAAACGTGTCAGACCTATTGACAAAGAGAGATCAATGTGTTTCTAAGTTTATGCATCGCCTACATTGCTAAGACAATGCGGTTCTCTCTTTGTATGGTAATGTATATGTAGATATCCATAAGACGCCTTCGACAACATCGTATAGATGTCATTAATTAAAATTATGACATAGAGAAAATTTTAACTGTTATAACGTCTTGTGTAAATCGTTAAAAATATTTTTACCAAAAAAAATAATTAAAGGAATTTATATGCACGGTTATAAATATAATATGACGAATACAACATTCGAATCATCAAAATATATGTATACTAGGAAAAGCTTAAATGCTTTGAAAGATGTTTATTTTATGAGAAATACAAAAAAAAGTGTAACACTTTTCTTGTTTTATATTTTTAATAATCATCTCTTTTGACAAATACATTGAGCAGGAATATAAAACGTTAAAGAAAAACAAAGCCATAAAGCGGTATTTATTTTATAAAGAATGGTATATAGAAATGACATGAAAATTAGATGACTTCCTGCAGGTTACGTGTGTTTTTAGGTTTATCAGGCAATTATATATAAATAGCACATGGTATTCTTTGGTAAAATGCAAAATATTAGCAGCTCAACAATACGTATATTGCCCTTAACATACGGTAATTAGCGTATTGTAATTGCATCATCGTAAGTTTATATGTTAAATTATAAATGTAAAACAATATAAAAGAGCAATATAACGACAATATAGAATAAAGCAACGAAAAGTTATTGATAATACTACTAATTATATTACTAAATATCTGTAATAAAAAGCTCTGACTATATAAGGATAGATGAAAAATTTTTATTTTAAAATCACTTAGCATAGTAAGCGTTTGTAAATCGTGTTTAAAAATAGCACCAATACAAAAGTACGAAAATAGAAGCTTCTCAATGCATCAGTTAATATAAGACGGTCACTCGATATTCAAGCCACATTGACTATCTACGAGTGCTCTGCTCACAATTCTCGATCCTTCATTGTTTTATTGTCGATCGAATCAAAGAGACTTTATTCGCCCAGAACGGTTATTTTATTTTACTGTGGACGATATTTTATACAGATACTGTGACGCCTTAAAGCGTATAAAATCGCGTATATTATACGACTACTGGCATGTTTTCACATTACTCGCTCGACACATTCTTTTTTTGAATGAATACAAATGATATATGTTCGTTATTATTTAAAATACCATAAAAATTCATATATTTTTGTGAATTTTAACTTAAAATGGACTGCTTTAGCGCTAAATACATGAAAAATATAATATCCAAAGACTATAAATGAAAACTTATACATTACTAATAGGTCATTTAACTAAAATATTTTACATGGTATTAGGCCACGTACCAAAGCTTAAAGCAAATTTAAACACCTTTTGAACTCGGGTTCAGTGACACGAGTCGAAGTGACTCAGTGCGATTTGCTTAATAACTATATGTTGAGAACGTTTTGATAAACTGACTGTAAACCGTTAAGATCTTAAGTTAAAATCGAAACAAACTCTAGTTATAGAACAGTTGTATGAATTCTCAGCGCTACATCCATATTTATAACACATTGATGTCTTACCTTGCTGAGGCGACCTATAATATAGCAATCATAGGTTCGAAACTCAACGTGGTTTAAACCAAAGTTACTAAAACTCGTTCCCGTGAAATGCCATAACCAAGTACTTTTGTGCGTTTGTGATTATACTTCACAAACACGTTTTACTCAAATTTTAAAAATTTTGTTATAAAAACGCTATGAAATTACAATACGCCGTAAACGGTAAAGCGTTTTTGCTAATAACATTGTTATGGCGGCTGATAGACATTGATGGTGATAGCTAGCCAGACGGGTTCGAAAAATCTGTATCTCCATCCAGACTCTACTTCACATGTAGAAGTAAAATAAAGACCTTCGCATAACAAAACATGCGGTAAACTTCTGCGGTACGGAGGCAGTCGAATTATAACACCTAGCTACAAATTAAATTTTCGTCAACTCTTTTGCGAACCGGGGATATCAGCTAAAACTAGTTATTCTATAAATAAAGTATATAGTTTTAATACTACTAATAATTTAAGTTGGAGAATACTATGTGTTTCCTTGTAGCGTACTTGAGGAATTTGAAGACGGGAATTACTAACCGCAAGATCTGTTATATATGCGTTCTTATTAATCAATATTTATTTAAAGAACTCTGTGTTCATTATATTAATGTAGTTTTGGAATACTTTACTTTAAAACAATAGAAACAGATCTAAAAGTAGCCCTAAGAATAATAATAATATTTTTAGTAAAAATATACTTTTTTTAGAGAAGAAAAACTTTTACCGGTAATTATTATTTAATGTTGTTTAATGTCACTCGCGTCAAATACTACAAAGCGGGCAAGTGACATTTAACATATTTGCAATCATAATAAGAAAAATTAAACACGTGAGCGTATTAAGCTGAACGTAATGAAATCGTAAAAGGCATTTGGCGGATGAAGTTCGCCATGGTCCGACACACATGGCCGCCATGACATCAGCCAATGTTCCCATTTAGTTACGACCTCATGTGCCAGATATACTAATGTTTCCAGGAATTGGAAAATCATATAAACAAGAATAAAATGGTTCGTGAGTGTACAGGACTCACGATGTCTTTGTAAAATTGATTTTAATACAATGTAAACTTCTGAAAATTGATAAAAAAAACAATTTAAAAATGAATAATTTAAAGTGGTAATACATATCCATTATTTTTATGATATAAAGATATGAGGATTTACCTATTTAATATCATGACTATACTTTGAGACATGTGAATTCATTTCATGTTACTGCATAGTATCAATAGTATCAATAGTATTTACAGATTACTGTTTTAAAGTAGAGAGGAGCGCGATTAGAAAAATAGTTTTTGTTTACTAATTACTGAAACGTGTAAATACATCTGCACAGGTAGTAAGAGGGACGTAAATAAAAATAAGTACGTATACAAAAATCGAGAGTATCATCCAAGTCTCTACATATAATTGCAAAATTTTTAACATTTACTTGTTAAAATGTACATAATTTTTATTATATCAATTAATATATTTAATTTTTTTTTACATTATTTTTAATCATGAACCGGGAATTATTTTTTTAATTATCCTTACCTAGCTCTATTGACGTTTGCCTTGTATATTGAGAATAAAATTCTTACTGTTTAGTACTTTAATTGTATTAGTCACAAAACAATTGATTAAAAACACAATGACTATTACATGTAAAACCTGGAGTACCATACAAGGACTTTGGCAAATGTTAAAATGTAGACATTCTATCTACTTATATAAAGTAATTAAGTTGATCGTAAACACGATACGAAGCATTCATGATTCAATTCAATGCTCTATAATAAAATGCAAACAATATCTGTAACGTTATGAAAGGGTAAATAAAGCACAAAAATAACGAAACAACACGGCTTCACATATCATTAAATTGTTAAAATTAAAATAAATAGTCAAACTCATAACGAAAATGAAAGTAATCTTACACACAAAATGTACAAACCTTACCTTTCTATCCACATAGAATCCAGGGAATGACTTGGATTGCGTGTAACAATACAAAATATAATATTAGTATATCAAGTCGTAAGAAATCTATTATATTTAATTCAATTATATTCATTTTAATTCCGCTACTCCTGTGATCCTTAGTGTTACCAAACAAGTGGCTTAGCTGCAAAAAATATTAAACAGCCATTTATTTATTAACGCAATTAATACAAATATTGAAAATTACAAGATCTTGAATTTAAATCTAAATTTTTAAAATCATCATGAAGTCCTGTTTAATTTCTTTCTAATATTTAACTTTAATTTAAAATGAGTACATAGAATATTGTACTTAATAGTTACTGTTTTTAAAACTATACCAGTATCGTTCAGATCAAGTATGTGTTGAATACAAACATCTTTCATCTACAAAAGCGGAACAGTCACTTGCAGTTTCCGTTCTTATTGTTGAAAGACATCCTGTCAAGAGAACGGTTTTAGGATTAGATAAACCAGACCGGGCTTACTCTTGTTAAATTGTAACAATGTATGTATAGCGGCTTTTTATTGACACAATATTGCTTATACTTACATTTATAATTTAGACAAATTAATAAATTTAGTGAAAAAAATATAAGTACAACGTATTTCATTGCTATATAAAGAAACTTTTTATGCAAGTAAATTCTTTGTTTACAATTTAATCTGATTTTTACTATAGTTTATATACGATAATTTAAAGCTACAGAACTCCAAACACATTATTAGAATTATGTAATGTGTACTCGTAACTCATAAGTTTCATAAGCATTAAAACAGAAGAAACATCTCGATCACAATGTAAAACGACGTTGGAGACAATGTGAACTAAAAATACTAACTTGCGAGACTTGGAATTGTTTACCACAGTTACAGTTCCAATGAACTGGTGACGCAACAGACCTGATTCCATACAACCGTAATTATAGCAATGATGATAATGGGAACATAAACGTAGTGCGATGCTCTCAGGGAGCGCACGCAACCGTTCGACACTGAACTGCACTTTCACTCGCATGATTAGGGTTAACCGGTTCCTTAACCACTAAAACTTCCATCGACTTTTCACTGTTCATCAATAAAAGTTTAAGGAAAATACCTCATCAATATCAGCTTTCTTCGGGTTTAATTTTCTGCTAACCCTTGTGATTGACATGAGAACACACATAGGGTTTCTGATGTAACAAATGCATTGTTTGCTTGGTCCACAACGGTGGTTTTAGCAAATATAGGTCTACATCTCGTTTTCCACCCGCTAATTTAGTCTTGTCTCCTTTCATACAATCGTAAGTCACAATGAAACCGTAGATGGTAAAGCGCCCTCGCTTAGAATACTCTAGCTGTCATATATATGCCTGCCGAAACACTGTTACACAATGCTCTTATAGCGGCAGATTGAAATTGAAGCTTGTGTAACTAGCCAAACTGCTTCGAAAAACCCTATCGCTAGACTCCACTAGTCATGTGCCCATGTGCCCGGGAATCGACTTCTCGATCTCCGCATTACAAAGCAATCTGTAAACCACTGCAGTACGGATTCAGACAAAAAATTACATTTATCATGTCGTTGGTCTGTCGTGAAAATGCAAATGATTCGTAATACTTTGAACGCGTGGAGTATATAAATTACTATAGTAGACGAGAAATTATTACTACCGTACCGTCCCTTTAATCCCTGTTGTTTTCTTTATACTGCCGCAACATATGCAACTACTGTATAGCGTTGCACTTACACGTTTTAACTGCACGCTCACGACTTTGACAGCTATGCCCATTAGCACAATGTTCCGGAACGGGTAATCTTAATGACATCCGTGTTATTTAGGAGTTCTACAAGGATTTCTTCCTAGGCAAATTGCTAAACAAAGTTGGAATCAGTTTTAGCTGATTTTAGAATACGTGCATATAAGGTAGTAAACAATTTATTAGGTTACAGAATAGATCATTTGTGTACGTAATGGGGGCAATCATTAACTTTATAATAATCGATAGAGACATTGGTAAAGATTTGATATGGTGTATATACATAAATGAACTAAAATAATTTGACCCAAAATTAAGTAGTTATTTATTATTACCAGCAAAGCAATCGTTTATTAAATTAACAGTCTCCACATATATAAACAGAAATATTTTAACGCTGTAATATGAACGAACATTCAAATAATTAAAAAGTTTAAATTAATGTTCTTATTCGTAACAAATTACATTACATATTGAAATGGTAAAACTGCATAACCAACGCCACTATATTCTCTTCTTTTAAGTAAAACGAGGGTAATAGCTATAATCATTAAGTTTTTCAAGAATTAGACGGTATCATTATTGACCAATCACCAAAGCGCCGAATAACTAATATTATCCGAATCACTCGGACGAAAACACGAAGCAAACAAAACGAGTCAAGTTAATCAGCTTAGGAAAGCGTAACTAACAATTTGAAATAAACATTGAATTTGAAATAAAACGAAACAACCTCTAACGATACGTCACATAAAATAAAAATTCAATTTTTATTTTTATTTACAGATATTATTAATGTTCAATGTGAATCACATAAATTATGAACGACAACAGAACTGGTGCATACTGTAAGTTCACGCTCTATTGCAACGATATTTTGTTACATATCAACGTCCGGTTTTTTCCATAACGAAAGCTGTTTTAATGATTCGCTTATGACTACTGAAAAATGTTCGTGTCCTCGATCGTGTCACAAAAACGTGCAATTAACATACAGTACAAGGTAAATCAACTTGAGCACGATCGATTCGATTCGCTACGGAGAACCTTGCTCGTAATTTTGACTTGCTTTAATAAATGCCTGATACAGTGCGATTAAACCTTAATACGGCAGGACCAGACCATATATGCAGTTAAGTTAATCGCTACCTTACACAAAAGATATTTTCTTTTTAAATTAATCTTACATAAAGAAGCCTTGTCTCGACAGACAATAGTTCTGTCCAAAAATTATTAAATTATTCCATTAAGTCAACTTCGACCATAAAATTAATTCATTGCTAAAGTAGTCGTAAACCTGTCACGTGACCAATATTCACATGATGTACTATATTTTTTTACTATTTTATTAAATGCCTAAATCATTCTTCACAAATCTTAAGTAATTACATTATTTTGCGTACAATATTAATATTTATATCCAATCTTAGACAGGTTTAAAGACAAAAAAGCAGTTATTCGCACAATCCTCCAATAAATTGCATCAATTTTCTTATCTTAACCGGTGTAAGCGTAGAAGAATGCACGCAAAAGAGCCCCAAGAAGGCAACCACACAATCGTATCGTGAGCCCGGCATCGAAATAGGCTATTTTAATAGTGTTCATAGCAAAACGATTTCGAAACCTAAAGCGAAACCCAAGTAAAACATGCTAGTAAACCGCAGAGAAGAAATTTTAAATTTCTTACTGTTATAATAATAGTTAAAACCATTAAATAAGTTATTGTGGGGTTAGTTAAATAAAACATTACAGGTACAGATTACCTATAAGTGTATTGAATACATTTTTGCACAATTTAAAAATTAAGATGAATATATTTTCAAATATATAAATCCAAAAATAATTATCGTTTTGCACAGTTCCCACAGCGCAAAATTATATCTTTACCTTACGCGTTAAACTTAACTTACTCTTATTACTTCTACGTCTAAAAATTAATAACTATAAAACATAACTATGCAATTTTGTATAATCAAGTTTGTGAGACGTAAATAATAAATGAACTAAACTTACAGCTAGCTCCTCGCTGGTGTAGACGGTGAGAGTGCGTCTGTCCTGCTGCAGCACGCAGTAAAAGGGTTCCCAAGATGTTGGCACTCCCACTATCGCACCGCTCAAAGCGCTTGGTGCCCCATCTACCGATAACAAATGAATGAAACATTAATAAGCACTTCATAACCACACATTCATGTCTATCAAAAATTACTTTGTGTAAAATATAAGCTTGTTGACTATTCACTAATATATTATTTGTATATTATTTCTTAGAAGAAGAACTATTGTAAGATCTTTTTATCTAATAATGCGTTCTTAATTTAAAACAAATTGCAATAAGCTTTTTAAAATCGAGGTAATACGCCTATGAAAAATTATAAACATTAGGTTGTAATCATCAATAATATATGACCGTAAATAGGCAAGATTACTTTATTATTAATAATTATATAGTTTTACCAATATTCTCAGTATTCGATTTCTAAAATATGTGTAAATAGCGTTGATATAACTTTTCTAATAAACGTAGTAAATATAAACAACTCAGGCTCCTCATCTATTCCGTGGGATGTTTTGTAACTTGTTGCCGCATTGCCTTAGGTTATCTTATAAGAATAAATCAAATTACGAAGAGATGGTATCTCATTTCATAAAATATACATGATACATTAGAAACAAAACAATATTTACGTAAAAACTACTATGAAGAACATATTTTTTGATACTTAATCTGTAATCATTTTGTGAACGCTCATTTTTAATCAGATTTATTTATTTCATAATACCAAAATCTCACACTTTTCTTAGTTTCCTAAGTAAAAGCACCCTATTACAAAAAAACACATTATTTATGTGTTATAATGCGTATAAATCTACAAAATCTTTAATAAAGTATATTAAAAAATTCTTAAGGTAACTTCACAAACTCCATCAGTTCTTCCGTCTTTGATACAACAAACTTTTTATATATTTTTAATATATATGTAATCGTTATCGTAGTGTCAGTAAGATATTTTACAATAATTTAACAGACTTAAACATATTATAGTAATAGAGAGAGTATAAGTAAAACTTACATACAACTCTCGTAGAATATCTTAATAAACTTTATGTATGGAGCTAGTCTTATCTTAATTCTGACAACTGGACAGCCAAAATCGACATTTACAAAATATTCTTAAACGTGTTTTCAGAAAAAATAAAATCATTTTTATGCGTATATCACCTGTAAAAACAAATTTTAATGGAAAACCAATAACGAATGTGAGAAGAACTTCATAATTAAAAGTAATGGGAACGTCTGTGCATTAGAGAGAGTTGTTCTGCTGGTATAACAGTGTTCATGTTTAAAACACAAATTGTACAGCCTAAAACAAACCACCTGCTCACATAAACTTATGCACCAAACACCATCGTCTAGTTTAACCAAAAACATGGATTTAAAAGCAAGACATATTTCATATGTTCCACATATAGGTTGTCAACTTAATGCATTAGCAGTAACAAAGAACGTGCAAGTGAGAGTTGAACGACTTAAACGAATTACATAAATGCATGTGCACCGAGTGAACAATGACAGCAATTGGTGTACTTATTCAGCTAATAAAAGTCGCTCATGCTGTGACGCCGAGCGCTGTTACATGGATTAATGTGTTCCATTTAATCTATTAAGCAAGTGACTCATGTACAGACAGCATAACACTTCGTGCTTCGTAAGTTGAAAGCACAAAGGCATAAACAAAAGTACTAATTCACATGTGGTAAGTGATACGTATTACTTGTTAAAATAATTTACTGTTCACAACAACGAGTATGGTGTATAAAACAGTTTATTCTGAAGTATTCCAAAATGTTAGACTTTCATAGCGGTTGTATTCAATATATCATAAAGAAAAACTGGAATCTTATTATTTTCATAACACTAATTTAGTACTTCAGTGCAAATGTAATTTACTGTGATCAAAATATACATGAAAGGATTTCCCAGAATAGTGATTATGAAAATAAACTTGACTTGCACTAGGCGACTTGAACACAAGCCTACTTTATTTGAATGAATATTTTCCTCTATTTTCAAATACCTGTAGATAAGTACTTCAAAGCATACGTAATTAACTTTTAGCACAACACAACTAAAACTCAAACGGATGTTAAAATTACGATTATTAAAACTATTTTTATTATCTACAATACTTATGAAAATATGTTCAGTATTTTTTTGGTGTTGACGATAACAGACTTACAGAGAGAAATAATCGAATAAAAATATCTTCGGATTTAATTTTTTTTAAAGTTATAGAACTTTAAAAAAGTGTTTCAGATAAAGTAAAAAAAAACTTATACAGTTACATACGAATATCTATACAATTTATCGTGTCGTATCATTTGATTTGAAAAATATAATTTTATAATTGTTTATTTTTTTACCAGCGATGAAATCGTGCCTAGCTAATTCACATAAATAAGAAAATATACATAGTTGTAATGGTGTTTTCTTTAACTTTTGAATGTTTTTATAAATTTACAAAGCTATTGACATATAAGAAAGAAATACCAAAAAAGTAAATTTTTACGTGAATTATCACAATTCCAGCTGTTGTAGTGTATGATATCTAGTTGCTAAAGCGTGCAAACCAATATGTTAAACCAAAACAAATAGGCCCGTTCCGATATCCTTTGCTTATCGGTCTACACCTAGCTAGAAATATCGCAATACTTAATCACTGCCTACAAACTGACGGAAATGCAAATGTACCGCATCGTTGAGCAAAGTAGTAAGTGCTTTAACATAACATATTTTTAGATGTCGTCATTTATCTAAGATCATTGTGGGCGCGGGTTCATCAATCCTGTCTCTTTTTTTACATTATAATTAGATAGATAAAAACTTAACAATATGCAAGTATTTGCGTTTCATTCGATTGATATGCAATAATTACTCCTTTTTTAAATTGGTTAGTGAACAAAATATGTACACATTTTGTACGCTAAGCAATTTATAAACTTATTACCACTGAAAATGTTAAATATTTGTAACTGGCAAGCAAACTATTGTTATGTTATTTTATTAAAAGATCAAAAATTCATTAATGATTTCTTTAAATTTTATATGTTTCGTAGCAATACCTATATGTTGCAAATTTAATAGCTCAAATGACTAATGTATATAAGGCTAAAGCTCTCCACGAATATTGCCAATACACATTAATTATAAAATAATTAACAATAATAACACAATTGATTACATTAATGTATTATAATAAATCCGAATCATTGTAATTAAATCGCATTCATTGAAGTTAATTTTATATATAAATATTTGTTTTCCCAGTCAAAGTTTAGTGAATATTAATAAAGTCTCAAACAAGAACTGCGTTCCAAAGCCCATACTACGGACACCGCCTGCGGCAAACGAAATCACCATCGCGGGCGCAGTCACGCATGCCCGCTTTACACAGAGATATGGCTAGACACCTTAAACGAAACGTTACGATCCGATAATAATTTCAAACATTACGATTTCATAAAATGTATAGTAACATTTTGTTTCTTGTTCAAACTGAAACTGGGCTAAGTATTTGAAACACGTCAGAAAATTTTAAAAGCATGTTTAATTTTACTGTTTTAACGTAGAATAATTAGAAAAAAAGGATAGGCCCAAAAAATATGTATGTACTTCTACCTCCTTACTATTTATAGTTAAAAATACCGAAAGTATTTTTATTATATCGCTGAAACGAATACGAAATAACGAGCTTAAATTTATCCACCTTGGCAAATAGTTTGTGTACAATTGAGAAAGGGCGTAAGAAAATGACGTCCTGTTTACTTCTTTTCGAAGGTAGATAACAATCAGAAGAAATCCTTTTAGGTGTATCTATCACACGATTTAAGCATGTTTAATACTGCTAGTGCTGTCAATTCCCCAAGGGTCCAACAAAGTACCGGTTAGAGGCACGTCATATTATCATTACATAAACCGTTCAGCGGACGCCGGCATCACAGCGGTTGGGATGTCGGATGTTGGAGTACTATTTCTTTGAATTCCTGCATGTAATTTTAAACGTAATTGAATTAAACCATTTGCTTAAAATAATAAAAAGAACAGTTGTCATTTAACGGTTTCAAACGTCGGAGCATGATATTGCAAACGCTAAATCTTATACGTATCTGTTGTATTTATTGCGTAATCAAGTTACCACATTATGCTAACATAAGTGAAGCTATTACTTTTTAATAAATGTTTATTCATTAGCGCCTGACCATTATACAATCTAATGCAAAAAAATAATGAGAGACATAAAATAATGTCAATATTTTATTTGTTTTTAATAAAAAATGAAGAAATAGCATGAAATATTCAGCTCAACAAGTAATAACTGCGGTTAAAATATCACGGAAATAGAGTAAACGACTTTTGGTTAACTTGATGTGATGGGTAACAGAATTCAGAAGACAATAACTGAAACCAAAAAAAAAATCGATATAAAGATTTTCCTTCATTTATTATAATTAAATTTAAATTTCCTTTAATCTATTAAATAATCATGTTTTATCGTTCATCATTTTATTATTAAGTTTTCATTAACTCTATTGAATAATTCCTTTGGGCATGTAGTTATGGTAAGGTAATACGTCGGATTGAATAGCAAATTTAATAATGTGGTACTATGTATATATACAATAACTCCTGCTAATAAAAAAAAATTAATAACAAATTTGATTATATTTGGTACAGATATTTGTTATGTGCATTAACATTATTGCATGAATTTATATTATTACCCTGATTATGTGTGCAGCATTGTTAAACCAATTAAATTTCTTTAAGTAAAGCAATAGTACAAATTAAAATACATTCCAACTTGGGCAGAATATGGGCCGTAAAGAAAACAAATGATTTTTTGGACTTTTTCTAAAATTTACTTATGTTAATATATATTTTTAAAAAATACATTCCTAAGCTCATTTCATTCATCTTTTTAGCTCTGTTAGTAGTATCTTCTATTAAAATAATTTCAACATTTTTTTAAACTTTATTTAGTGAATCCTTAGTAACCAATATGACTATGCCTACATTGTTTAAACAATAATTTATACTTAAATGTAAATAATATGTTGTATACACAACACAGAAGCCTAGGTAACAGAGAAGCCATCCAGTCTATAATAGTTTCGTGATTATTATCAAATTTCAATAAAATAATACTGTAATAAGAATTCGACAATTATTTAGATTCCTGTTTTTTCTATACATATAGATAAATAACTATTATAATACAGTCCAATTTCGATAATTATTTTTTCTGTTAAATTTAAAATATTCTCTAAAGTATTAAATATTTAGCTGTTAAAAAAAATAATTTAAACTTCGTGTTTATTTATTTCGCATTTGTGGTTAGTTAATTTTTAGTACTAAAATTCAAGTAGTATTTATAAAATAAATCATAAAAGACACTTCGAAGAGTTGAGTTCATTGTTGATTCAAACTGGGAAACGTACATAGACATGTATGTTACGTCAACGTGAAATTAATGCATATATCTATTTGCGTATTCTTTTATTATGAATATACATATCTATTCTCTATTAAATTCATCATCACATAATGTCTCATTTGTTTACGTTCTGTTTACAATAAGAAAACACAAAAATATAATTACATTATTTACTAAACTATTAATACGTTCGATTCGACATTGTTGCAACCTATATATATATATAAATAACATATAGAAAATAGACCAAAATAATAACTACACATTGTATTTTATTAATATTTATAAGACATTAAACGTTCTTTTATATACCAAGTTACGACGTATTTGATGTACATTTACGTATTTTGTGAACTAATTACGGAAATCAAATAAACTTCCTTACTGCTAACCAAAGTGCTGGGAAACAACGTTTTGCAAAAAGTATTACGGACCAAAAGGTCAATTATTACTTAATAGGACATTTAACTTCATCGCAACAAATATTTATAAAACTTTCAAATTTTCGATGCGAATAATTAATGCATTGAAGATTAATAATATGTTAGAAAATAAAAAACAAATGCGTATGCTGCTGCTGCTGCTGCTGGATTCGGAGAAGTAAATGCTGTTAGTCATAGTGACCATTACAGCTTTATCGAAGCT
>DWQX01004472.1:0-14960 GCA_018245475.1 Pharmacophagus antenor
TATATATATATATATTGATATATACAATAATTATATAATTTAACTATTTCATTTGTGACGTACTCGTAATTGTAATATTCGTGGGTTTATTTCATACTTTTATAAAATATTTGTTTATGTACCAATACAAAATATTTTTTTAACCTTTCATTGTCGGTTTTAGCATTTCTGTTACGAAATTGTAAAATTGACAGTATATCCGCCTATATAAAGGCCTGGTAATTCGTAGCACAGGTTTACTCCTGAGACAGACACAAGTTCCTCATATTTTGCTTTAAACATTAAGGTGTTTGTTGTTGCATATTTAACGAAAACTACAGAAAAAGCGGCAATAAATAAATAAATTATTGCTTTATTTTTATATATACTCAAATAAAGAATAATGTGGTCAGTTAACATTTTATAATTATAGTGACTGAACCTTGATATTATCCTGATAATATGAATAAAAAGGTGATAAGTACCTAATACACATTAGAATTAAAATTCGTAGAACGGTTTAGAAGTGTAGAGTTTTCATATTTGTACCGTTTGGGGTGGATACTTTAGGCACAAATGGGGTCCAGGCACGCATAAATTATATCGTGAAATTTCCAAAAAACTGACTAGAGCGACCCGAGACTTCACAGCCGGCAACTGTTTAGCACAAATAATAAGACTTGACACCCAAAGACGTAATGCCACCAGTTGGCTACTTTGGTAGGTAGAATGACCTGGGGTTTTTCTTTTTTTATAGTATTTATTTTGTTAATTAGTACTTCATAGTTTTGTAAATACTAAACATCTAACTTTGTCTTATCAAAATGTTAATTGGATAGTATAATGTATTCTTCATATTCAAATGAAGGACGTTTCGAATTTAAAAATGAACCAAGTCTTGCCACTTCGTATGTTACAACAGTGAAACTATTCTATTATAATACAGAGTTTGCAAATTTGATATGCGTTTTGAAATTCTCAATCACGTGCATATAAAAGGGGACGAATTTTAAATCAAAGCCGTATGATAACGCTTTGTACACAAAATCAGTGGAGCAAGAGGGGACAAAGAGTTCGTTCATGCGCGAACTCGGCCCACGGGTTGACGTTTCACTGCGGGAAATTGTTAGCGTTTCGGTCGCAGTTATGAAATGAATAGTTCCCCGACTTAGGGATTTTTTCCGATTTTGTTCCCTTCTCGGCTGGAAGGCAGGACAGATGGAGAATTTTAATGAGATCATGACCAGAAACCATGTTCACCTTTAAGTTTACACAAATCAGAACAATCATATGCTATCAACCTTTGAAATTAAATTATGTTTATGTTATTCAAATAATTTTGGTTAATCTACAAATTATATATTTTTAGTGTGGTAACTTGTTGAGTTACTGATTTTGTGGGACTTTGCGCGTTAGTATGGTTAATGAAATAATTCTGAAAAGCGAGGAAGCGGCCATATACACTGCGTGAGAGATCGAGGTCAGAGGGTAGTAGTGGATTTTGTTCAAAAGGTTGGTCAGTAAAGAAAAAAGTATACAAAAATGTGTTTATGTCATTGATTCAAGGTGGGTTGTTAATATATAATACGTGTTACCGTAATTTATTTATATATATAATTTTATTACATATTTTAAAATTATTGTAAGTATTATATACTACTACAAACCTATGTATTACTCGTGTTTTTTTTACCAAACAAACAATAATGAGAAAATGGGAGGTGTTCACTCACTACCACAAACATACGCCATTACATTAAAGAGTTATTAAGGTTTGCCGTCATAAGATACAAAGCATAGACACTCTTACGTGAACAAGAACGATTCTTCTTTAAATTCAAAGCTTCGTACGTAGAGATAAGATTTACTGGAAGAACTATTCCCGGCGTTCGTAAATCAACTTTAAATGTCATGTACCGACTCCACCGCATTGCTGTAGAAAACATAAATTCAACGAGGAACGTTTCAGCATTAGATGGTAACGGATGATTTGTGATCCATGTTGCCTTAAATATTGGATGATTTCTTTTAGTTTTTACTACATTAAAGAATCAAGGAAGTCTACTCTGCGATATACATATATTTCTTTTGTACTGAAATCTTTGTATTGCCGAATGTCGTACAGATCACAGTAACGTATATTCGACTGGCCCATGTGTATAATAGTAGTTACCCTGCTTCTAACACCAGAAGCTGCGGGTTCGATTCGGCTCAGGACAAACATTCACTTGACGTTTGTTTTGCGTCTGTCTCTTCAAAAGTATTCATTTCAAAATATCTATTATTATGGTTTCTGATAACCTACACTACAGGTGCTACTTCGCTACCTATCTTGGAATCAGAGTGCGATCTGTGACATTGACAGTTCTCAAAGTCACGTTTGATCCCTTTTTTATTTTACCCAATAGACATATCACTCTATCTTATCTATTCTAAATACATACTTAATACATATTCTTAATACATGCTTATTTCTAAAACAAAATATTATACATACATCATTAACATATAAAATAAAAAATTTCATATCCAAAAAAAAATATTCAATCCCTTTGCACCAGATCTCTGGCAAATTTCGTAATTAACTCGTATCTTAACAAAAATTTTAACGTATGCACCGTTTCCATTTTTATAACTAAATAAATAATGAAGCGTTTATTTGTACGGTGGCAATGAACTCTGTACAGTTCAAAGGACACCTAATTCATTTCTGTTTTATTCGAACGTTTAAACTTTCATTAAACCGCTTCCTGGCAATTCTGGGAAAGGAAGTTCCAAACGTTGAACGGACACTCAACCGGAAGATTGCTTCAAAGGTTTTCCCAGTCATTATGCGAAATTAGTTTTATGAATTGAAGATACTCTAAATATAGAAAAGCATTTAATTTTTAAATTCACTGAATGGATGTTTAAAATCATACATTTTTGGTCACACAATAATCATTATAATACATTTTTTTTGTCACAAGCGACTTAACGTTCAACATCTTCGTTTAATGCTTAACACCTTTTCTAGTATGCAAAACTGTCTACATTGAAATAGAAATAAACAAAGCAAATATTTCCAATAGAATCTAAAATTGACACGAGTCTGGCCCCGTAATTTTTTGAGCTGCAGAATTTATTGCAAAGGATTACTCCATCGTCAATACGTTACCTCAATAGCTCTCTGTTAAATTGTCCTGTGACGGCATTCGGAAAATGATAGAATTCAATGAATCAAAGTTTAAAGTTTTGCAACGCAATAGAAAATACGTTTTGTGTGAGCAATAACTATGGTTTTGGGCACGAGTGAAATTATTTTCAAAATCTGTATATGTTATTTCTACGGTCGCAATGTTCTTGACTTAATTTCGTCAACTATTACAACCTCTGTAAATATTATATGTACAATTGCATTTACAATATTAATATAAACACCGTCGGCAACTTGTCCTGAGTGCGATGACAATGTTCATATATTTAGCAGCAGGTGAACTTTGCTCCACAAAAAAAAAATATCCCTATAAACCCTAACTTACCCTAACAGCAATTGTAGTAATGTAATTGGATCCGAGGCAGACAGCTAATTGTATGAAAACATACAGCCTATGTTGAAACGTTCCGAAAATAGTTCCATTAATAGCATTCATTGAGAAAATCGATTCAAACTGTTTGAAATTAGCTTGTTTATTACATCAAAGCTATTAAACTCCTAGTGCAGCTTGTGTCGAAAATTTCCTTTCATAACGCAATAATTTTGCTTACCGTAAAATTGTTTGGAGTGATTTTAATAATTTTATTTTTTAAATATTACATAAACAGATAGATTAATAATCTTTAAGAGATCATAAGAAAATATTAAAAGGAAGTGCAACTGGTGATGGTGATGATAGCATTTCGTTGTAAGAAAGTAATAGTTTTATAATTATAATTTGCACCTGAAAGTTTTCGATTGCGCTAGCTCGAACAAACAGACTCAACCACGGTACCTCTAGTGACTGCGACCAATGCAAAAACAATACTAGAAAAACATATGTACAGATATTTTAACTTTACGTGTATATTCCAAGAATGTAAATTTGAATGAGCTATCTGTTGGAAATGAATAGGGAAAACATTTTTACGTGAAATTTCAACATAACGCTTTAATAATAATATTTTTTAGTCAATGTTAATCAATAGTAAATATCGATTTATGTGAAGAAGCGATGAAAAATAGTCAAATCCAATAATTTTGCTAAGGTCTCTACCAGGTTAACAGAGATGTTTCAATTATGGCAGCTGCGCCGATTTCCCCCGCGGCCCACTACCGTGAGCAAGGATGGAAATTGTTTTTGTGCTTAATGCTTACTGTCGGTTTTGTCTAAGTGAAGCTTTTATTGCGAATATTTAAGGCCTGATATTTGTTTCACTTTAAATGTCATTGCATAACTGTTTAAACATTATTTATATTTAATTACATAAAAACACAAAGTACCATAAAAAAAATTCTTAATTTGAAATCGTATCGTCAAAGATCATGCATACAAAATTCAATACAAGTATTTGTATATTTATTTTTCATTATTTTAGAAAAATATGAGTTGTCACTAGGCGAAAATCCCGCCCGAATTTAGGTATTAAAGTTCGAAATCTTCATGCTTCTGAAAGGACATTTTGAAATTACATTTATCTTCCGAGTAACCTTCTGCGACAGACAGAAGTTACCAATTGTTATTAATAAAATCCCGAGACTTTACTGTTCTCTTAAAGAACTTTTTTTAGGCAGGATCACTTCACTTCAATATCACGTGATGTGACAATGGAGTCGTAGATTGTGAAGATACTCGCCCAGAGCAATCTGGTCCCCCACACGCATGACTGCCGGTAACAGAAATGCTATTATGACGGCGGATTGAATATAGTAGCTATCCAGGCGGGTTCAAGAAAAACCTACCACCACTCTAACTCTATTACTTATGTACGCCGAAATGGCACCGGACTTCCATTTAACATGTAACAAGGTAAAGGGTGAACCACTGCGCCACGGACGCAATTAAATGTCAAACAGAACCCATTTCTACCATTCGGAATTTCATTCAGCTTTAAGCAATCTCTGCTCGTCATACCCTTTCTAATAATATAAATAAAGCTTATTAAATGGATATAACAATTTGAAACATTTATGTAAAATATCATGTGTAGAAAACTTTTGTGTATGTGTATTGCAAACTTTAGATAAACTGTAACAATTATTCAGGAAATATACATTTCAGTGGTGAAATGTGAGCCACAGAGGAACGTATGTTTGATCACGAACTATTTCATTTCAGAAATTAATTATTGTTTATTAAATCATTGTATAAGCTAGTTAAATTATAATGTTAGTTGTTTATTTTAATGCACTTGTTGTGTGTTTGACGGGTTTGCGATTGTAATATAATAACAAGAGTATTTAAAATTTTATCTCAACTTACACCAAGCGTTCAGACGGGCAATAGTAAGAGGCGCTAGTTAGGATATTTACACGATATCAAGTATGTTAATTTATAGTAAAAGACAACATAGATCACTAAACCACTATTATCACAAATCATTAAATATTTTACTTGTCGTTCTGACCGGAACAGTTTAATACATTTTACAAATTTAATTAAAGTTTCTCCATTCAACTTCTATCTAAAATTCCAAATATTTTTCAATTGGGAACACGGCTTAATAAATCAAATCAAATTCATTTAATTGAACGAAACAGTTCAAGAGCAATCACGTTACCCTCAAGTGTTCTATTAAAGAGCTCTTCAAGATTAAAATATATTTGCGATTTATACGTTAAATATATTTTTCAATGGTAACGTTTGGAGTTTTAATTATGAAATATAAACTTAACGTTTTGAATTATGTACCGTTAAATATTAATGATCTGAAGTTTTATTCGCGTCCAACGCCACTTTATTAAATTTTCTGTTAAAGCAATTTGAAAATTATAAACACTCATGAAGGGAAATTACGACGTAATATGGCTGCAGACGCCCGCTGCAACTACATAACGTAAGAGGAAAATTCATCTCATTAAAAACACCGCAAAATAATTCCGAGACGAGACAAGTAATACCTATAAACGATTAAAAAAATATTGAATTCATTTACTTGCAGAATAAAAAGTTTTATTGAGATCCCCTCACCCCCTTGTCATTTTCTCTTTTTAGGAGTGAAATTTCAAAAATAGTTGATACTCACGAATCACCAACAACAAGCCCTCTAAATTTCATGTCTCCAGAACTAACGGTTTAGGCTGTACGTTGATATATAGGGTCAAGATAATTACATACAATTATCAATGGATTTATTTCAAAATAACAACTTGTTTGTCTGGCAGACGCATTAAATGGTATTCTTAATTTTTATTCCAATTATTTTAGTTTTACATCGGATTAGGGATTGTGACAATTAGGATTCAAGCTAAAATTGGTACTCGATTAAACAACTTGCGGCTTTTATATCATTGGCAATTATATTGTTCCTACATCTCCAAAATCATACATACCATGACATTATGAGATATCAACATAAACAATAAATTTGTCTGCCACCGTGGCGCAGTAGTTAACCGTTTGCCTTGTAACGTCTCGGATTCCATTCCCAGGTCACTTGTATTTGTATATGTGTTGTATAGTCGTATAAATAATAGTGACATCTGGATGTTGATAGGGTTTTCTAAGATGTCAATCTGCCGCTATATTAGCATTACTGTATTCCGGCAGTCATACAAGTGAGAGCCAGAAGTATTTTGGGCGAACACGTTTTACCATCTACAGCTTCATTGTTTCTTCACATCAGATCAAAATAAAGTTAATTGTTAGCCCTTAACCAATAACAAAATTGTAGCATTAAACATATTTTTATAAGTATTAAATCTGTAAATCAAAAGCGTATGCTAAATCACAGATAAATCATCACAAACAATCAAATCTTAATTAACTTACTTGACTAAATTTTATGATATTTTATAAAATTTATTCGTTTGTCCCATTCAAATAATACGAACATGAAACGAAACTTCTCCGAATATAAGTTATTATTCCGCTCAAACAAAAACCTACTTCCGAGTGCACAAACAACATTTTACACAAAAATTTCTTGGCGACTACAGTTTCAAAGTAACAATCCCCTTTTTGTTCTCTTATTGTATTATTCTTTATTTGCGGTAAAGAGCATTACTATCGTTCTTTACTTAGTTGCAAACGACAATGAAACTTGGACTTGACAGCGTTCTGAAGTCTATTATTCTGTGAAGCTGAACAAAAACTTATATTTCAATCCAGATTAACTGCGTCCGCTGCTCCACGGCTAAACATTTGCCTTGTCTCGAAAGTCGGAAATTCGATTCAGGCCACTTTATGGAAGAGATAGTAAACTACCTCCAATAGTTAATTTTTCACTGTATAAAAATTACTGTATACCGGTAATAGTACATATGGGAGGCAAAGTATTTTAGGCGAGCATGCTTCGCTACCATCCCCGTCGATGTCACTCATGATCGTGTGAAATTGAGGAGAAAAAGAGTAGTTTACGTACAAGTAAAAAAAATTATTCTGATGTTTAGTATATCACAAATTATAAAGATAAAACACGGATTAATTCAAGAAACGCCTTTGCGACTATTTAATAATGTAGAAACTCTTACGTAACAGATGCCGTCTAATTTAAGAGTCAAAGAAAAATAAATTCGTTTACATTAAATAGAAATAATTGGAACTTCTGTGGAAACAAAGTAATTAACAAATTAAAAATGTATTTAATGTTGCTGAAATGTTGGTTTTTTATAAACTTTAAACAATTGCAATACAATATGAATACGGAATTGTGAAATCTGATTAAAATTATATTGTTTTTTCCAGTTATCATCATCAACTACCAATCACAATTAATCAAAAGAGAATAAAAAAATGGTCAGAGTTAAATTATTTAAAATTTAATTTTTATTTTATTAAATTTTGCTTATAGAGTAAAGTGTATACTTATAACGTAATATATAACGTAAGTGGAAGTTATTTTCTTGGATTAAATCAATAGCACTCGTTACTTCTGTGAAATTTAATATCAAGTAAGACGGAATCCGTTTCAAAACGTTGCACGATTAATGAAGGATAATTACGTGTCCCTTACTGTCGGCTCTCTGTCTTATCTCCAATATTAACATTTTGATGATTCCACTATTGAGGGATCGGTTAACCGCAAGAAATAAATCCGGCTCTGTTAATGAAGACATATTACAAGAGGGTCCTTGTTTGAAGCTTTATTATCACCTATAAGGAAACTTCAGAACTTTTATACATGTTTTGAACGTATAAGAGTTATACTCAAGTATATAAAAGTCTAATCAGAGCTCTCTAGAAGTTTCCAGGCCTTTATTTCAATTTTGTCAAAAACTTAAAACCATTGAGAGATCCATATTTTATTGAATAAAAACAGTAATTTAATGTTCATTCGTCCGTTCAGCGTGATGAACGTGATGTTTTAAATTAATGTTAAATCCTAATTAAAGTATTAAGGTGTGTTCTAAAAAGTAATGCAGCGCATAAGAAGCCGCATGTACGAAGACAAGGCCACCTCAATAAAATAAAGCCATGCAATAATCTTTAGTAAATGGTTTAAAATTAATTGAGATGGAAATAATATAAACAATCGTCTTTAACTCGAGATTTACAGATGCATTTGCAAAGGTTTTCTTTACGGGTATGTGGTAATTTTGAGTATTATTGTATTCTCATATTTCCAATTTTGGAAAATATAAAGTATTATATAATATTGCTGGACAAAATACAAAGTCGTACGCATATTGGTATACAGAAGTTTTCGAACGTTTTTCCGTCAAAATTACAGTACTATCAGTGTATGTTAAGTTGAAAACATTTATATACTGGTATTAGTTTCTGCTTGATTTGGAGCGAAAACCAACATATTGTATTAAATAATTTTTATTTAAATAATAATTATTGAATGATTGAAATAAAAAAAAATACATTAAAAACTTCATCTTCAACTCTATTACAGGAGTCTTCTTTCATTTTTTATGTTTCATAATCACGTAAAAATTGTTTTTTATGGAACACAACTGTTAATTTATTTTATTTTACAAAAACTGGTAATGAAGATTGGCCAACCGTAGGTAGCGGATAGCTATGACGTCAACGACGTGCTCATAGCTTACGGAGATATTAGCGAGTTTCAACTCTAATTAGAAGCGTCTACTTGGAAACTGCACATCCGGTAATATAACCCTAATACTCGCAAAGTGCAAACGCAAAATTTTACTGCAAATCATGCACAATTCCCATTCTATTTACAATCGCTAATTGATTTAACATTTGGCTTCACACATTCATCAAACATTATTAATTTCTTAAAATCAGAATGCACTTTAATTGATGAATTACTTAAATATGTTCCTCTTCAGAATATTATAACATTACCGAATTCCGGTTCGAAAAGCGCTGTAACTGTTGAAAATAATGGGTTAAGGAGTCTTAACATTTTCAATCTGATGGCGACACAAAGGAAAGTAAGTACTGTATACATCATACATACTAACTTTATTTCACTGCCTCCGAGGCACTTGCCTTAAAACTCGGAGGACCCGGTTTCGATTCCAGGGTCACAGAAGTTGTGAAGTCTGGAGCGTGGTAGAGTTTTTCAGAACCCGCCTGGCTATTTACCACCCTCAGTGTCAATCTGCCACCATGACAGCATTACTGTGTTCCGACAGTCATACATGTGAGAGCCAGATGTATTCTGGGCGAACACGCTTCACCACCTACGGCCTCTTTGTCACTTGACACTTGGTGAAGTCGAGGCTAAGTTTAGCACTTAACCGATAAAAAAAAACTTCTACTATTCTTTTGTTTTTGTCGTGCTGGCAAAAACAACTCGGCTGTGGTAGTAAATTTTAAAATGAATAATTGATAATTATTTGCCTTAATTATATTACGATGACATGCGTTATAAGTAGTATTTTTTTTTGGTTTATCGTACTTATACTATACTACTGTCGGTTTACATAGTACAGAATGCATTACAATATCATGAGGAGAAACGAAAAGTACAAATAAACCTATTCATAATATTTGTGTAGGCAAAGTCGGCAGTCAAGAGTATTATGCGATAAACACCGCTATTTGTGTGAGCCGTACCGTCAAGCGCGGAGATGTGGGTGATACGTAGAAACGACGCTCCAACATTATTGCTTCGAGAATAAATACTTTCAACTTTATTTATATCAATTGCTTCGGGGTAACTAACCTTACCTTTTAAAAGGGAGATCAATGGTTTGATTCTGGGGCAACATAAGCAGTGTATTTTCGATGCCCCGGTATGGTTATTTCACAGTCGCCTATCTATAATATTTACGTAATTTCATTTTTCATTATTATTAATTTGTGTCGATTTGTAATTGGAGTGCTTATTCATGTACATTTATATATGTATTTAACTATAACTCATTCTGAAAATTTGAAATAAAATACAATCATTAATGTTTATCTTTTGTTATATAACCTTTGTCGTCTTCCTGCACCGCTCTGTGAAAATAAATTTTACATTTATGGCCTTGATTGGCCGTGATACTTAAGTTCATAAAAAGATAAAATTCAATATTTCGCTTTTTTTTCTTATTTCAAAAGTAACATGTAGTTTTAACAGGAGTGGAGGTTGCAGTGGGAGCGGAAGTGGGGGCGGACTCGTAGGCAATAGTGAAAACGAAGCCGCAGATGGTTAAGCGTGTTCGCCCAGTATACTGCTCTCACATGTATCACTGCCGGAACACAGCAATGCTTTTATGGCCGCAGATTGACATTGAGAGTAAAAACCCGATTACTACAATTCAGACTTAACTCTAGTTGATAAAGAATAAAAACCATGTGGATGTCTGAATGGATATAATTTTCATAATTTAACAGAAACGACTAAAGAATTTATGTGACAAGTTAAGCGGAAGTGCCGATGGTGTAATAAATTTACAGCGGTCATCGAAACAAACATTTTAGTCTCAATTTCGTACTGTCCCCGAAAACCGTGTATTGTTACCGGAAAAACATAATTCCCCTGCAACCGGCTAACAAACTGAACATTAGCGATTTATGAGATTAAATTGTATTAGGTATTTTATATTACATTAGAAAATAGAATACTGCCTGCTTCGAGGTAGGTAACGCAGATGCGACACCGCATGTTACGGCTATGTTATATTTAGATATCACTTTGTATCACAAAAACTCGTTTACTTGGTCCCCCTATAAAAAATATTGTTAAGTGTTAGAAGTCCAGTTAGCCCTTTTGAACCACTGTCATATTTCCACGCTATCTGCTTGGAAGTAGATACCTAAGTAACATCCAATAATGGACTTCTGTGACTTAAAAAAATAGAAAAAAAACACCTGCAATTAAACTAATTAATTCACTTCCTCTTCTTTACCTCTAAATATTTAAATCAAAATTTGAGAACAACCTCTAGAGTCTAGACAAGAGCCCTAAATAAAAAAAAAGTTAAAACACTCGCGTAAGACAGTGAAAAAACTTAAAAGGACCTTGTATTCTTGAAACTATAAATGTTCTTTAAACCGATTATTGCACAACTTTCTTGATCCAGTAATTAATACCATATTTACAGACATTTTTTTATAGTTTTATTTTTATGACTGTCGTAATTTAGTGCATTATTGTATTCTCTTAATACCTACCAAAAGTTGTTCCGTTAAAAGGGCGAGTAAGAGAGAAACGGAAAACATTTAAGTCAATCGAAACCGTTTTGAAGCTACGACGAAACATATGCCTTAAAGTTGTTACATCCTCTTTGCTCAGGAGACGACATAAATTTTTCTTAACGTAACGAATGAAAATGTTTCCGCTGACCGCACTATAAAGCCTTTACTATGTCAGAATAACACGTAACATGAGAAAATGCACTAAACAGCGTTAAGCTGCATTCGCTTAGCCGAGCTACAATCGTCCAGCACAATACAACTTTAGCAAACACGCCGCGGTAACGCTTTATACAAATAACATTCAAATGTCCACTTAAATTATAGTTTATTCAACTGCTTCGTAAATATAACTACAAAGTATTTACTTACCATGAAAAAACAAGTTCTGCTAATATTTTTTTTGTAGTAATGAACTGAGATAGGATGACACGCCCTTTTTATCCAAAATTATTAAAAGCAAGTGAAAAATATGATACTAACGTTGCTATATGAAAAAAGTTGGTATTAAAAAATATAAAAATGGACTCTTTAAATTTATTAGTCTAAATACCACAACAATTAGCAAGTAATTTTTAATAGTAAAGGTCTTTTTTATAATTTCACATATGTATTAACTGTATTATCAATTTTTACATTCGTCGTCTGTTTTTTTATCGGTAAAGGCAAACATTTGACCAAAGTTTCGAATGATATTGATTGACATTGTCACTTAACCGAGGTTGATGAAGCGTTTTTATATAAAAATAAAAACAAATATGTAATCTTGAAGAAATTCGCTCAATGTTATAAATCTTCATGTCGTCTCTCTCCGCCTAAATGTTATTTATTACACTCTGAAGACTCGGAGCAATAGAAATTTGTACATATGCGTTTCAGTTTATTTTTGATCTTCGAAGATATGGTTATTATTATTTACTGCAATAAAATTTTAAACCAAATTATAACTTATATCAACACTACGCTCGTCGAATAATATAATTATAATAATAATAACATAATTCAAATTAGTTTAACTTCTTCAGGGACGATTTTTAATTAAGAAAAGAGAAATATAAGTAAATTTTAAAATTCCAATAAAATCAATTAATTTTACTTTCACCAGTGGTCAAGTTACGGAAGGTAAAAAAATATTACAATATATGTCTAAGATTTTCATCTACATATTAATGTTAATTAACTATAAATGCAAAACTGGATGTCCATATATGTGGCCAAGGGCATGAAGAAGTTAACTTCATAAGATCAAAAGTCGTGTTTGTACCCACAACACAAACTCTTTCTTAGTTATACAGTTTTATTAGAAAACACAACAAAGAGAGTCTAATTCGTCATTTCAGGTAGAAAATACTTACAAACCTTGAATTATGCATACAAAATGCAATGTTGCCATGTTAAAACTAAATGCAAATGTATGCCAACAACAAGACAAACACAACATCATTACGTTGTTAAATAATTAAAGGAAGTGGCGGCAGCGCGCTGCCTCGCATCCTTTGAAACTTTGCATCGCTAAGAAAGCACCGTATAAAAAATTAATATTGTGATGCAAAGGGTTGAATCTTTTTATTTTTCGGAACGCTGTATTCTTTGAATGTCATTAAAAAGAACATGTGCTTTTGTTTTGTCATTTTTAAGAAGTTATATATTACTATTATATCGAAGGATCACTACAACTGTTCATTATACAATTTAAAAGGTCATCATAGGTTTTCTACTTTCTTATTATTACTACTACAATAGACTTCGCGGACAAAAACTCATGTACAACGTTTAGCACTGAGACAATGTAAATTTCTACAGCTTCCCTCATATTATTTTGTCAAAAAAGAAGTAATTATATAAATCGATACTCTCTAAATAATTACAAATAAACGGGACAAAGAAACAGGATACGTCTGTACGGTTTGTTAACAATAATACAGATTATCACTTCCCTTATATACATAACACTTAAACATTATCCTTAAGGAGATATCAGTTACTGTATTGATAGATATTTCGTAATGACAACGCTTTAATCTTTCAACAGCACGGTGGCGAAGCGAGAGAGTAAACAACGTTATGGATTTGAAAAGGAAAAGCTTTGCGTTTTTCTAATTAAAGCACTCTGCAACAAAATGTTTTAACATAAATATATTGTGTTCAGCTGTCTAAGTCTTCTGAGGCATTTATATCTCGAACGCTGGACACATATTTATGAACAAATACTTGACAGCAAAGGACGTATGTAGGTGTTGAAGCGTTCTCGCACAGAATTATTTGGCTCTCTAATTTCGAAAAAACCCTACCACTATAAAAACTGACTCTTACTACCAAGTATAATTGGCGCAGAAGAAATCTCTAGTGCAAACGGTTAAAATTGCACACGATTACATAAAATCAAAAAAACGGTGTGTTCCAAAAGGCTCTCGTGGTATCAGAATCAATGACTCAGTCACTTGGAATAACGCCAAGTTCATTTATCCACTTCTACTCTCCGTAAATTTTAAGACGTGAAGATAATGTCCTCGCACAGTTCGAACAGGGAGTCTATAAATTCCATGTTTTATAACATATATTTTAAACTAAGTTTACGATCATTTCTTTTTAAGGTTTTCTTTTCTTGGGTACTGTATATTGATATATTAATTAATCCCAATATATTTTAGGAATATAATATAAAGCAAAATTGGCATAAAAGATTTAAAAATTCAATATTCGGTGACGTGTAAGTATAATGAATTTTTTAATGAATTTCGTTGTGTCATAATGACGCATCCTGTCAACCTAGTGTTATACCCATGGGCTCCGTTTTAGGAACCACTCTTCAATTCCAAATTCAATTCACTTATTATTATTATTATTATGAATAATTGCATACAATTCTTAATAGTAATTATTACAAATAGAATTCTTTTAATAATTTTTGCTCAGAAATTTCGTACATAAATAACTTTGATAGTAATATATTTTCTTCCTAATATTTAAGGCCATTGCTTCGTTCTTGGAAGAAAATACAGACGTCAGTGAGCTACTTCAATTCTACGCGTATTCAGTATATACGAAAAGGAACGCCACGTTTCTTACACAAGAAATATTCACAATAAAAGGAAAGATGCTTACTATGTACGACAGTATACGTTGGAAAATAAATATATAATAAAGGGAATAATGTTAGTGTGCACATAACAACCAATCTAAGGGTGTGCGAGTTCTTTCTATAAATTACAGGGCTTTAAGAATTGCTACTTAGTTGCTTAATTTTAATAAATGAATGAA
>DWQX01004473.1:0-14958 GCA_018245475.1 Pharmacophagus antenor
TGGGTAGCCCCTGGGCCAATTCCCAGGAAAAGTGCCCTTCTTAGGGCGCCGGTAGCCCCACACACGCTCCCCCCTCCTACTTACGGTGCAGCAATGCATTTTCTACGCGCAAACAAAAAAAAAGGTTAGTGTTGTACCCTCCTTTTGTGAGGGAGTTATGGTGAAGAAGTAGACTGCTGATTGATATCGAGAGAGGGCAGATCCTGCTCGGAGACGAGGCCGTCTTCGCGTTAACGAGCTACGTCATGGCTCTACCCTCTAAACGGTGTTTTTCTACTATAAAGAGATCTTTCGGGGCGTGGATGGTAAGCATGGGGATCCTTATCATCCTTTCAACGGCTCCGAGGAGGACGATGGCTGGACGTAGCCTCTAGCCATTGTGATAGAACTACGCAGGTGTTGTGTTCCGAATAGAGATACCGGGACTCCTTCAAAACGCTGAGTTGACCACCGGAGTTTTGCGGGTAAAAATACCACATAACCCTGGCATCCCATTAGAAGGCAAAGTATCTTTCGAAATATCTCCCCCCCTCCCCCTGACAAAAAAAAAAGTAACGTAGTAATGAATCTCTGCATGTACTTCTTCCTCGCACACTCGGCCTCCGCGTATCTAACGAACAACCTGCGTTCGCTAAAATAGCTATCAGCTAGTTGATGATATACAGTGCAGAGTATTACCGGATCCTACGGACAAACATGTTTTCGACGATATTGCCCATTACGGGCAAGAACCCTATTGATCAGTAGTATTTCGGGAATGTGTACTTTTCCTTGTCCGGTTTGGGCAACGCTACAACCACTGTCTCCTTCCATCTCCTAGGGAAGTAGTAGAAGGTCGCGACACCGTTTTGAAAGCGCAAGAAACAGTTCGGTATCTACGGTTATAGCCACCTGGCAGATGTCTCCGGTAGGACTGTCTGCACCAGGAGCGTTCTCAGAATTAAAGGTCGACATATACCATCGGAGTTCCTCCATCCAGGCGAGTGTGAAAAACCATACTACATTCTAGACTCCACAACTCCTGTGAGCCGGGAATCGAAACCCCGAACCTCGCCGTTACAAGGTAAGCGTGTAAACCACTGTACCTAGGAGATAGGAGGATTGTTTTTAACACAAAACTCCCACTTTATCGCCAATTAATGAATTATTCAATTCGTTCTTGGTCTGGACTAAAAGAGACAGATTAACAATCGTATCCATAAAGAGAAAAATATCGATTTTGTACTTCAATAATTACTTTGCAGATCTTTTTTAAACTATCAGCACACCATCATAAAATTAAAAAGTCGCGAAGGGCGTCGAATATTGAAATAGAGAACGCGTGTAATTGTTGTGTTTGTACGTTCATTTCGTTTTTTGTAAAATTATTTGTAGTACTGTGTCTCACTTTAATGTGGTGACATCCAAAACGTCATGTTTTGACTGCCATTGTGGCGCAGTAGTTTACCGCTTGACTTGTAACCCTGAAGTCCCGGGTTAAATTCCAGGGCCACAGAAGTTTTAATGTGTGAAGTCGGGGTGGTGGTAGAATTTATCAAAACCGCCTGTTTAGCTTCTACCCTTAATGTCAATTTACTGACATAACAGCATTGCCATGTTTCAGCAATCATACATTTACATGTGTAAATATAAGTGTAAATATAATACAAGAAATATTCTGAGCAGACACGCTTTACTGTATGCTCATGTACGGGCTCATTGTCGTTTAAAATCAGATGAAATGCAGGTCAAGTGTTAACCCGTAAACGATAAGAATGACCACTTTATTTTTATTTAATTGTTTTTTCATTATTCAATTTAAAAAGTTTTTTTATGAAATAAAACAAAAACGATGTTGAAGAAACTTAATACTACGTAGTGTATCTTTATTGTGTCTTTCAATCCAGTATACGGTACGCTATTACAGTTCCCTCCTTAATTAAACGAGCACTACAGCACGGAGTGACATTAGTAATTGCAAACAATTCCCTTCCAGAACTGAAATAATAGCATTAAGCTTGCCTACCATATAACTTTACATAGCTCGTATTCTAAGAGAAAAGTTTGATTATCAAAAAACACATTTTGTCTCATTATCTTTTATTTTGTACAATCTTAGGTGCGAAACTTTCTTGTAATGAAAAATTTAGAAATCAAAGATTTCCTTGGTGATATTTGTATGTAAAATCATCATAGCTTTCTCATTCATAGAACCACTTTTATTAGATCGGTATGTAAACGTAAAAGCTATGTTTTGAAACCTTTACTAAAAGGTCTAAACTACTGTAGACCAAAGTAGTATGCAAACATTGCCGTATTTAGGTTTTAAAAACGCTCTTGTATCGTGTATCTCAAGAAAAAAAGGGTTTGTATACGGAGAGAAAATTCTTTGTTAAAATTTCTAGGTACCGACCACATTGATAATCGACTATGGAGAATGGTAAGGTTTACTCGAACCACCCTGGCTAGCTACCACCTTCATTGACAATCTGCCGCCGTACCAGCATAGCTGTATTCCGTGTCATATATGTGAGAGCCAGAAATATGTTCAACGAGCATGATCCACTATCAACGGTCCTATTATCACTAAAATTCAGGTGAAATTGGTTTCTTTTTACTGTCTGGGCAATTACAACCCTCTTGTCGTGCACCTTCATTATAGTACATCATAATATTATAGTATTCCAGAAACCATACTATAAAAACTCGACATTTTTGAGTGAGCACGCTTCACCACCTAGGGCGTCGTTCTCATGTTAAGTATTATTTTATATGAAGTATAAGGCAAAGTAGTCATTGCTATAAAAAAAATTATAAATTTGCTTACCGGGACTTTATGTAACTTTGAAGATTTTAAAGGAGTGCTTACTTTAATTCTATCCAAAGCACTGGCTGTACTTTACATTAACGCATACCCTAAACCATTGGTCCTAGAGACAAGAAATTTGGAAGGTGCATTCTTTGTGATGTGTAGGTATTAACTAAGAAAAGGTGTTTTTTTTAATTCAACCTCACAAAGAGGGAAAGGGGACGGTTCAAATTTTAACTTTTTACTGTCCAAGTCGATAGAGCCAATTGGTACACGTACTGTAGGGGAATTAATTTTAATTTTAAATAAATAAATTATCACGCTCATAAAAGATACATATAAATGAAACATTTTGAGTATTAAGAGGCCATCGACCGCAAACATAACAAAACTTTATCTGCATCAATTCAAAATTTCCGCAGTATTTCACAACGTTTAATGTAGAAATAAAAACTTAAGTTTTATATAATCAATCTATATTTACTATATAAATTATAATCAGCTTTAACTAAAATTACGACATAATTACTCGTATTTATCAATTATTTATGTTATAAACAACACATGTAGCGGGGCGTCCAGAATCCTGTCCCAGCAATACTTAGACTTCAATAGATCTTTGGTGACAGTGATCACTTTCCATCAGGCGAACCGCTCGATCGTTTGCACAGTTTACTTATAAAACAAATGTTAATCTTCTCGCGAAGGAATTTCACTTTGCGTCGAAGCATTGTATATTTGTATTTACTAACACATCGCCATAGCACTTATTTTTTAAATCAATGGGTGTGTAAGTGTGTAAAGTAAATCTTAATAAATACGTCCCGTCTTGTTGTAATACTTTAGAGAATTATTAAAATTTTAATTGAAAAGTTTGCTTTTTTTACGCTTGCTTCCATGTGTTGACTTCAAATGGAATACATTCATAATCGATTGAAGTCCTTGAATTTGTAACATTCATTAATTTATACTAAATTTTTTTTTGATTAGCGTGTGATTATACAACTTTTTAATATGTAAATAAACATTTTTTTACTCAAAATTGACTAGCTTTCGAATCGCTTCGAATTGAATATTTTAGCATTTGTAGAATATTGAAAAATTAAATATTGTCTGACAAACATGCATTGAATAAATTAATATATCGTTTTAAAACACAAATAATTTATAAATTTTATTCGACTGCAAAGCAAATGTAAATAGTGACAGACAAATTTTGCTTGATAACAAATTGAACGTGAAGACTCCTTTATCACGCTCAAATATATACAAAGTCGTTTGATAAATCGTCTCGTCGAAAATCTATTATGACTAGCTAGAAATAATATTCCGAAGCGACAGCATTGTATACCGATTAATAGACTTATGTCTGGTGCCTTTGACACTGCACTGCGATTTCCATTACTCTTACGACTATTTTTTTCAATGCTCCAGACATTATAACAGAGCAAAATTACTTTTTATTATATTTAAGAATTACTGCTTTTTAAACGATTTTTAAAATGTGGTATTAAATAAAAATAACTAAATATTTTTTGTAACGGCTACACCATTTATAATTTCTCTTGAATATCACTTACAATTTTAATTTCAAATTTAATTGGATCAAAAGTTATTAAAGAGAGGAAAAATTAGCTTCACATTCGTTTCTTATATACACTTTTGAGTTTATAATTAAACAGTATCGAAGCTGCTTAGTTACTTTTATTTTCTTATATAAAAAATAAAAAAATGAATGAATGAGTAATTTTTTTTTGCAAATGCAAAGAACAATAAATTAATATCAAAACTGACGTAGGAATGTATATATACAAAAGTTTTCACTATAATTTATAGATCCAAGCGTATTTTATACTTTGCGGAACTTCATGTCTCAATAAAAGAAGAAATTCAAACAAGAAGACGTCGTGCTGTCGACGGCCTCATATCTGAAAATGCTACAAGTAGTGGCGAAACGCTTTAGGATTTTAATTCGTTCGTAATTTTTGCAATAACTTTTTTTTTGTTTATTTGAATGAAATGAAGTTAAATTTAAAGTTGTGCACTCTGTTTACACTGTGCATACATCAATTGTTTACAATGAGACCAATGCACAAGCTCAGTTAAATTCAAAATTTCTTTATTAAATAGGATTTATACAATCACTTTTAATCCTCAATCGTTTCATTAACGCCAGTGCGCTACGCGCCTTCATCTGTGAGGAACTGTCAATAAACTCAGAGGGGTTTCGTCTTTTTTTCTAAGATAGACATTTATCTCTAGAGATATATGCACAATATATTATATACTCTAAGTAAGACGTCGACGTCAAGTTAAGCTTTTAAGAAGGTACATTAAAATTTCATTGTTTACATAACTTTTAATATGACTAAATATAATACTGGGAGAACAGATTATAAGGAAATGTCTTGCAGACCCTTTTGTGTATCTAAAGGAGAATGTAATCCGACAGAAATATGAAGGTTACCCCCTTACCGCCATCTATGTAGAGCTAAAGTAATTTATCAAACAATTGTTACAACTAACAACGTAACCCCTTTAAACGATATAATCATTGCACGCTTCTGTAAACACAATGGGGAATGACTATACTTAAAGTGTTGTTAACAACTGATGCTTCGCATCATGCTTTATACATATTTAATTTGCGCCATAAGTTCTTAGGTCACTCAATAAAATTTCGGTATTCAGTATCTTACTACAAATTCTCGATTATATTATATATAAGAGATAGACAATATGTATTACAGATATATAATATTTATATATTATGTATTATAGATATTAGTAAACATAATAAAAAAAAAGTTCGAATCCTGGGCCACAGGGGTAGTGGATAATGGTGTAGTGGTTTATCGAAGCCGCCTGGCTAGCTACCATCCTAAAAGTAAATCTGCCGCCATAATAGCTTTGCAGTGTTCCGGTAGTCATACATGTGAGAGTTAGAAGTATTCGAGGCGCATACGCTTCACTCATTTCATGTATGGTCTCATTGTCACTTAACATCAATTGAAATCGAGTTCAAGTGTTCTCCCATAACCGATAAAAAAAATATTATCTATTTTTAAAAATTAACTTTAAATATTACAATTCAAACCTGTAAACTAAGTATTACGTCACTAAAACACTCCGAATTCCATAATATATCCGCATTCAATTTAATTATTTACAACCCTTTTGTTGAGGTATTCGAATTCTTATTACTCCTAAACATAACTCAACTTCAAATGCGAAATCCTTTTCGGTTATGGATGTCTCCCTTTGGAATAAACTTCTAATACGCGCATATCACCATCTTCGGCTGTTTTCTAAAATAAATTTAAGTTTCACGAGAGAATTTTAGGTTAGTACATTAATTTATTTATTTTTTTATTATCTCTAATCAAAATTAATTTGTATGTATGAATTATTTATTTATATATACAGTAATATTACTTATTTTAGAAATAGTATTTATTGTATACACTTTTACATGTATTAAATTTAGAAAATATTGTCTACCCATACTTTATCTTTACTTTTTCTCTACCATCTACCAGATTGGCGGCAAGAAATCACTTAAAGTGATAAGTCCGCTATTGTACATTTTGATTTCACGTTTTGTAACGTACGTGTAATTGTTTCATATACAATTAAGTGTTAATTCATTCATTCATTCGATCACCGCCTGTTATGCTTCTTGGGTAAAAAAATTATACAAATTTTTACTAACTTTTAAATTCATATATACCAACGTGTAAGTGTATTTTTTATTAGACTTCTTTATAAATATTTGTTATAATTTTCAAGTACAAGAGGTGTATCAAAATGGGAATCATAATCCTTATAAAAGTAAATATGACAACGAATATACAAGAAATGATATTCAATATGTGTAAACCGTTCAACTAAATAACCGTTTTTCAATTTACTAACTTTTTATCAACTTTCTCAACGAAACATCTTAAGCGAAAAGTAATTAAATTTACGTAAATAAGACAAATTACTCAAACTCGTCCCCAAAAGTTTTGGTGTCGGACACAAGTAGTTCGCTTCTCTCGACCTTGTAAATAACTGCAAATAATTACCCCTTTTAAGGATCATCTCCACAACTAACATAGTTAACGTTGTTAAAGAAGTTATACTATTCTCATTAGACAAGTTAAGAATGTTTGTTACTAAATTAAAGTAGGTACTTCGTAGTTACTACGCAACGAAAAGCTTAGCAATTGAATTAAAAGCTTGAGATCGTAAGTTTATGTATTTAAAAGTTTACACTAAATTAAGTTATACACGGCTTTATCGAGTTTAATAGACTTGATCTTTTTATTGGATAAGTATATTAAACTATTGATATCGTATAAACAATTGAATACCTGCTCTACCACCACAGCAGTTAACCTTTCCATTCTTACACAATTTTCATCATTGCATACTTTCTCTGAATGAAGCTAAACGTTTTGATAAACCTTTTCAAGTATCAATATGGTATTCGTATGTATTCGATAGAACAACAAAGACTTTAAATATGCCGGATGTAATATTTAAGCACATTACAATAAATTGTTGGCGTTAAACATTGTAACCTTCTCTCTCTTTTTTTGCTCTTTTATTTTTGCGCCCAAAGCGATATTGTTATGGCGAAATATTTACTTTGTAGTCCAGGAATCAAACTTGGGACCTCCGCGTTACAAGACAACGGGTAAACCACTGCACCACGGAGCCCATCGAACCTACCATAGATATTTATTTATGTCACTATTAATACATCATTTAGTCGTATACTCGTATAATACATGTTACATATTACATCTTTAATTTCACTCAAAAAAGTATACAACAGAATGCAATATTATCAAGTAATAAGTAAATGTAATGTTACCAACATATACACACACCAACTGCAAGTTTCATCAAAGTCACGTAATGGCTGCGAAAATGTAGTGTATTTTTGTGGTATCCGAAAACTGTAACTCTCTAGGGATATATTTAAGCGTACGGCAGTATTCATTTTACATAAAAATTTTCTTACCTAACGATCTCTCGAAACTAAATTGCAAAACCTTATACACATCAAAAAAGTCTAAGCAACACATACTATTTCAAATTATTAATCAATTATTATATAATTTCTTACCAAGTAGGTAATACTTATGTAACCTTTTTTGATCTGGAATGGCTGGTTGTAAAAAAAATCGAGTATCATTTTTTTTCTTTCATAAATTCTAAAGCGAATGCATTTGTTCGAATTTTATAGCGTTTTCTTTGCTTATAAAATTTAGTATTCTGCATCAACTTTATGATTTAAACACTAATTTGAAAAAGTTTTGAAAAAATTTGGATTTTGAAACATTTTTTACGTCATGGAGCGATGTCATTTGAACGCAGATGAAATGCAAAGAGCAGTAGGGATGTTGCAAGCGTGAAGAAGTTAATCTCAGGTATCTCGGTATATTGGTAACAACAGAAGCATTATTTGCCGTCTTCATCAGCGTAACACTAACACGGAAAATCCTGCTGAACAGCACCCAGGTCGAGGAAGGTTTACAACCACACGACAAGATCGATACATACAACTGATTGCAAGACGCCAGCCGATGTTAATCGCCCGAGAGATAGACTTAAGGCTACAAAATTCAAGTGGTGTTGTTGTTAACTGCCAAACTGTGCGAAATCGACTGCATGAGTATAGCCTACGAGCACGACGGCCAATTAGGTGGCCATCAATACATCACGGGAATCGCGCTCGTCGAAACGAATGATGTAGGGAACACATTACATGGACCCGGGAACAATGGGATAAAATTTTATTTTGCGATGAGTCTCGATTTGGGTTCAACCCTGATACTAGAAGGGTTAGAGTGTACCGTCGTTAGGAAAATACTAAAAGACTGAGGTGCGTTCAGGAAGTGCATCCACATAAGGGCTCAACAGTTATGGTCTGGGCGGGTATTATGAAGAACAGACGAACCGAGCTCGTTTTTTGTAAATAATAAGATGAACTCAGTAAATTACTTTGAGAATGTTCTAAGGCCTTATGTCCGTCCATTCGTACAAACCCTTAGCTCCGATTTCACGTTGATGCATGACAATGCGCGTTCGCATACAGCTTTACATACAGGGGAGTACTTGGTAAGGCAACATCCTGGTATTGCCTTAGCCTGCATAATCGTCACACATTAACCCCATCGAGCATGCATGGGACATGCTCCAGAGACGTGCTTTAAAAGACTTGGATGGAGTGACAACAACCCAACAGCTGATGGACTTTTGTAGATACAGTACTTACTCGTAATTAAACATTAATTACGAGTAAGTACTGTATTAAGATAATTAAAAAAAACAATTGTTAAATATTATGAAAACATTAAAAATAATATAAATAAGAAAATACTAAGGATTTAATCCGAAAACACATTGTAAAATTTAAATTTGTATGTGTTACTTAGACTATTTTGATGTGCTTATTTTAATGTACATTTAAAATGCTATAAAGTTAAAAGAAAAACGAAACAAATATAAACATCATTTTATTGAATTCTTTTAAATGAGTACCTTTTCAGTTTTTACTTTATACACGACAGTTATTTATTCTAATGCGGGAAATAAACAGCAGTGTACATGCAGTTGACATTTGAGAAAAGTTGACTCATTTCTTTAAGCCCCATGTCAATTATAACTGTGGAAACACCTTATACTTCAAATAACATAACATACTAGAAACAACAATAACATTCTAGAAACATTTTTTGATGTCAAAATAAGCAAAACGAAAAAAGCATTATTTATTTAATTAGGAATAAACTTTTAACTTTACCCGAAAAATTAAACCGTCAATAAATAAAAACTCAAAGATTGAACAAAAAATATTAAAAGGTGCAAAATTTTAAGGAGATGCAGGATTCGCTTAAAATTAATAACCATCTTTAAAGCAAAAGCAGCTGTTACATGAGTTTGATTTAAAAAATTTAAAAAACTTTTTTTTTATGAATTATAAAATTATCTTAATTCAGTGACAATAAAATCTATTAAATCCATGAATTATACCAATTATATATATTGTATTATATCTTAATTATATTAAGTCACATGCATAAAGCCTGCGCTTCCACTCCACAATATTCTATGTTAGCAATGAATAAAGTCACGATAAATTGAAAGAAAGGGAAACATTTTTAGTTTTTAATAAAAAATAACCTAATAAGCTTTAGATGAAACCACATACAATATAAGAGGTATACTTGTTTTCTGTTATATATTTGTAAGTCTTACAAATATTTCTTTAAATATTCAAAATTTTCTATAAAGAAATGAATAAAAAAAATTCGTAGATCTTTTACTACACTTTTCTATAAAACCCAGGAAGAAGATAAAAAACCCACTAAAATATTGTAAGTGAAAATAAACGTGTGATAAAGTAAAAAAAAATGTTGACTCAAATCGGTCGTAAAATAGTGTAGATAAACATTGCGACATTAACGTTGGTTGTAAAATATAAATATACGAATATTTTTATTCATTTCATCCTCCGGTGATGTGTTTATCATATACATTTCATGGTAATGAAAAAAAAATACTCTTTTCTAATAATAATATAGCTATTTATTCAGATCCGCAATAAAATTTACATAACTTATATTTTTTTTAATTAAAGAAATACAATGTTATCATTAGGCCGTAACCTCGTATGCCTTCATAGCGATATAAATACAACTATTACTGTTATCTATTCTACTGGTGTATAAATTTTATGCAGTAACACATCTGAAGAAGTATGATTAATTAGATTGTAATCGTAAACATAATTTTAACTCTTCACAACCGAAGTCTTTTGGCCAACGTGTTAAGTGACTTACAATAAAATAATCTTACGTGTTGATTACAAAAACCTTATACTCGAATAATTTATTTATATTTACATCTTTACCTTAAAATTTATTCTAATGGCCATGGAAAATATCTATCTATAACATTAAGAAGCTTGTTGGGATACTTACAAAACCTTAATGCAACGTAAAAGATGGGCTATATATAATTCAGCTATTGCTAGTCAAAGTTTGTGTTATTGTACTCCCTCCATATCAAATATTTTTCGATTATACATACATAATAACACATAATGTGTCTGTTGAAATCTTTCCGAAATATATTGTAGATATTAACTTAAAAAAGAAAGGTTATCTAAGAAAATAACACGGATTAAGATAAGATTTTCTTGAATCGTTGGCTCTTAAAGCAAAAGGAAACATTATTTCATCTTTCTTTTTTGTAGGGCGAAGGAAGGATTTTACATCCTAAATGTTTTTAAATAACATTAAGCTAGGTGTTACGATGATTGTGGTATACAAAAGCATCTAAATTTAAATACTTCTTCGACTATATTCAGTTCTGTTTTATTTTTTGTTTTGAAACTCATTAAGTTGTTTGTACAGCGGCATATTGCACGCACTGCCATGAGATTTACGACGTATCCCCAGTATTAAATTAGCTACAGTAGCTTTCCAACCAGGATATAATATTTTATGCACACTCCGGTAATAGGTGCTTTGATAATTTTTTTTACTGATTACAGGCCAACGCTTGATCGCAATTTCATATGATGTTAAGTGACAATGAAGCCGTAAAAGGCGAAGAATGTTCATCGAGAATACTTCTGGATCTCGCATGTATGACTTTGGTGATCATACATGTGAAACGATAGAAATGGTGTTATGGCGATAGATAGACATTAAGGGTGGTAAATAACCAATACAAGACAAGCGGGAAAACTACTTCGTTACGGAGGCAGTCATAGCTTAGACAGTATCCACCTAACACCAGTAGATGAATTCGCTATGGCTAAAATTAGACGAAAGGTATTTATTGATTAGACTACCTCTGTAGAGAAGTGACTTCTTGCTAGCCTTGTAACACGGATGTCCCAACTTCGAATCCCCGGCCACATGTGTCAATGTTAAACTATCCCATAACGACGTTATTATACAGCGTGAGTTAAAGCATTCTAAACAAGAATGCTTCACCAACTACAATCTCATTGTAATAAAACATCTTTTCAAATTTAGGGTGTGTTATCCCATTGCTGATAAAAGATATTACATATTCCTTCACACAGGAAAATAAATTTCAATTAAGAACAAAAAAAATATATTTTTAAACATTGTCAGAGCATTGAAAAATATTATGTTCCAATGTGCATACGAAAAATAATACGTTGTAATTAACGAACTCAACACTAATGAGAACATCCAAGTTAATAACAATAGCATGCTAATGAAATAATTAATCACGATACCTATTGTTACTGGTACGTATATGAAATGATTTGTTTCTCTGAAAATTTTTGGATTGATCGATTTCTATTCACGTTAGGTCTTTACACGGTAACTTTTTTTACTATTACATATAGGAGTAAATTCTTTTCAACTAAAACATAAATGGACGATGTTACAATATCAGGTTAAGAGCACGAAATATTAACAGAAGATTAAAAGGTACAAGATTCTACTTTTCCACACGCATAGATAAAAATGTTTGTCAATATGTTTATAGAACTTACTTTGAGGTATACACTTTTCAACAAAAGAATTCATGAAGTTTATTTTGTACAGGCGAACGGATCACCTGATGGAAAGTAATCACAGTTGCCCAGCCGCAACACTCGGGGGGTCGCAAGTACCTTGCCGACCTTTAAAATACTCTAAACTTTAAGCTACTCTGTAAAAAAAACATGCATCTAATGAAAGAATTCTTGTAATTAGTTAAAGAACTACATTTCATTTGAAGGTATTTTCTTTACTTGGTAATCTAAGTTCGACCTTATAACAGTAAAGTTATACTTACCTCTAGACTTACGATGACTTTTCATTATTAATGAAAATCCAGAGAGGTACTAAACTTTCGTACCATATTTTGGTACATCATCAAAAACAAATTGAATTTTATATAGCAGTAATTAAATTAAAATCATAATTTTAAGGCCCCAATCAACTAAATTAAATAATATGATGATATAATTATTTCTGTACCTGTCAAATGAATTCAAATTTCAAGTTCCATTTTAAAATGAAATTTATCATTAAGCGTATAATGGGATTCATAGAAAATGTCTTTTTCTTTATTTCAGATGATGTTAATTAAATAAAAAGCCAAAAATGGTGAAGCATACTGACCAAGAATACTCAGACGAAGTATTATATGATATGACTGGTATATTAAAAGTATGAACGTGAGAGATTCGGAGGAGGAGAGGGGGGGAAGTTTGTTAGAAGAAACCCTGCCCTCCAAATAATAATAATAAGCGAGTATAATTATGGTAAGCGAAATATGATAATTAAAAAAAATCGCAATTTCTGTTTTACTTTAAAGTTACATATTGTTATCTGAATATCGTAGACGTTGTTGCATCAGTTTATATTAATCGCTCATTTTAAATGATATTGTTTTTATAGTAAATAATCTCAAACGCTGCAGCTTCATCAAATAGAAAGTCGAGTGAGGTATAATAAATGTATACTAAATACTAAATAAAACACCTACATTAAGAAAAATACTCTCCAATTTACCCCTAAGTGAAAGGCCCAATGGTTTCAAAGATTAACGCTCTCAAACAATTTGTATTATTTATTTTTAATCTAAACAGAGGTAGAACTGATAAGAAATCAAAATTGACAATCTTTTATTTTTTCTATTTCTTCTTTAAAAAAATATTAATGGGCAATGAAAAAGTAATGACGTAAAACCTTTTTAGACAGGATCACAGTTAACGGCAAAGTATGCCAATTGGGTCAGGGTTGGTTTGTTAAGTTCTATTTTCTTTGTAGGTTTATTTTATTTTGTATAGAATTTTTAAGAATACATTTGCCTTTTTTATTTATTTTTCTTTATTACTTATTGGAGAACGATTCGATCGCTCAAAGAATAACAGCGTATCTGGGTATTGATATAAAATCATAGAGAAATATCACCAACTATCTGTCGATTTTGTTTTGAGGGTAGTAGCTAGTAAGTCGGGTATAAAACTCTTCCACCGTGCAGACCGAAGTACTGATGTGGCCCAGAAATCTAACCCGGAACCTCCGCATTACAAGACAAACAATAAATTTCGAAATAACCTTTTTAATTAAATAAAAAATATTACACAAAATAAATGCTTTTTAAACAATTACCGAAGAGACTTTGTAAGTATATTATATTCACTTTAAAGGAATTAGGTTTAACTGCCGGAAATTTAAATAAGTAATTAAACTATTAACATTGTAAGATAACATCGTTAATTATCCAACCATCTCTTCTGGTTTTGATTTAACGAATCTTTAATACGAATTTATTAGTAACGAGATAAAATTATTAAATGATTGTTCAAAAAAGTTTAATTTGACGAAAATATTGTTACAAATAGTAATTGAGCCGATCACAAAACTGTATCACCATTATATTAAAGCTGCGACAATCCATTGATGGAAATTGACGTCACCCAAGGAGCGCCATATATAAATATTCGGACATAGGCATCCAGAACTGTCAGTCAATTCACACAGATAGTCGCTTTATCAAGTCAGAAGGCATCAAGCACCGCTTGTCTAAGCGGTCTCCATACTACAGCAAAAGCTGGTTTTTTATGAGTTTGTTTACCACCTAGATGTATTACATTTTTTTTAAAACAATTATTTACAAAATCACCGTACAAGAAATAAATCGATTTATAAATTATTACGATCATTTAAAAGTAGATTGACAAATATCATTTTAAACAAAAATTTATCTAAATATATTGTATGTGAAAAATTTTAAACGTAATAAACCTAGGTCGGCATTATGTAAGTACTGACAATTGCTAGGTCAAGCGAATAAAAATGTTCGTTTATTGCTCTCTTTTAAGGTTGATTTACCTTCGGAGGTTTTATTGCCTTTTGTAAAGGACAGTTTACAACTAGTCCAACAATAAAGTTTCCTTGTTACCTTTGTTAATCACATCTTCATATTAAAAGCTAGATCCACTTGCACCAGCATTTGTGCAGACAACGGCATAGGTATACTGTATTTAATGAGAATTTATTATTAATTATAAGTAAATATATAGAAAATTCTTCCTTCCTCTTTAAATAAAGATTAAAGATAATAGTTCAGTTTTATGTATGATTCATTATAAACAGCAATACATTGTAGATATGAATTATATATATATATTATAT
>DWQX01004474.1:0-14956 GCA_018245475.1 Pharmacophagus antenor
TTTTTTTTATGTTACGGCTCCCTCCTTTATCTAATCTGTGTAGTTGGTGGGCTGCGTCAGATGTTTTTACGAGACTGGGGAAATGGTGACGGCGGCTCGGGGGAAATTAGTGGTAATAAAACTGGAACCGAAGCCAAGTACTATAAATAAGTATGAGTAAGAGTAAATAAGTGAAAACACAAAAAGAAAACATTGCACAATATTAGCAATGATGACAATATGAAATCCAAATAGGAAAAAAATTACTTTCTAAATAATATAGTGAGTATAGATTAGCAAAATCTTTTTAACGATGATGAATAATATTCAAACTAATGAAATTAAGACGTGAGAGGTCGTTTTCTTAGTAGGTTATTATTATTATTATTACTAAGTGGAAATTGCATGAACAAGGAAACCTTATCAAATATACGATTATATTGTACCTGTAAAAATTGTCGGCTAACCTAATATTATATAATTAAATTATTTTTAATAAAGATATAAAAAGTTGAAAGTTTACCGTTTTATTTCATCTGTAACTTCTTGAACTTGATAGGCAAGGTTAAGAATTATCATCATAAGAAATATGTAAGGTAATGGGATCGAGATACGAAATCTGATTATTTATCGTACACAACTTACTAGCTTATTCTTCCATATTTATTTGCCATGAAACGATAACAAAAATTGGATTATTATTTCCTGTATTTTTTTAACATAATAGAATGATATTGAAACAGATTACGTTTTAACTATTTTACGATGGTTTGATTTTCAATTCATTGTTTAAGTCTGTACCTGTAAATGAAGGGTTTGTGAGTATTATCTAACATTTTTTTTACTTCATTATATCTACACTGTCTATCTATTTGTTAAGACTTATTGTTATTAAATTATATACTATTCACGTCTACTTTTAGCTTATTGAAAAAAAAAACAGATATCAAATCTAATCTGGACTTTCAAGTGGTTAGTATAGATCTAAATTTAGTTCTAATAATTTCAACATAAACTAAAATTGTTACGATATTAATTGATTTTTATTATTAATCAAGATTGCCTAATTGAAGCTAAGGTTGTTTATGTGTTTTACAATTTAGATAATGTTATCGGAGTTAAACGATAATGAAATTGTACTGTTCTTTTGTACCGATATTTCGCATTGAATACAGTTATTTACATCATACCGCCTGCATACGACTAATGGATTTAATCTTATCATTTAAATTATATAATTTAAAAATTTTCCGGGTCTATATCGCGTTAATATTTACTAGTTACGATACCTAATATTTCTCGATGTTCCTTCGACGTTTCCTTTTGTAATAGCTACGTCTTTTTTACATACTGTATTTGAAACGCCTTCAAGAGGTGAACTCAATGCCAGCTAGCATTTCCTACCAGTCAATACGGGGTCAATAGGAAAGCATTGTAACAGGTGATAACTTATAAAATGTTGCTTTTTGATTTATACATTAATAAAAAACAGAATAAGAATATGTTATCAAAAATAAGTTACTGCATATTTATATGAAGTACCATTACTAATTAAATATTTTTATTTACCAAACAATTAAATTATCCTACCTAATGAATTAAAAATTAAGCAAATAATCCTTGAGTATTGAGTGGGCTAATTGTGAGGAAATTAATTCTGTGTCAATGAGCAGAGCAAATTGATTGGACCAACAACTGAGAGGACGGTAAGCTCTTTGATTGGCAGCCACGAGCTAGTATATGCTGTGTAGTGTGCCCACAAGGTAGACCGACTTTCTGAAGGCTGCGAGAAATCGCTGGATGTGGGCAACGCTGGACGAATCTTTGTAGAGATCCTTGAGGAAGATTTAAGTACCGTTGGGCATGTAACCACTGACGGTGGTGATATGTGCAGATATCTAATGCTCTTCAACTTTGCGTTGAAAGCGAAAATTCTTAACAGTATTTCTATTATAGTAGCGTTTTGACGTAAAAATTGGTAGCTAGCTACCCTGGATCTTCGATTTACAAAGCAAATGGTAAACTGCTACGTGACAGACGCTATTAAAGACATGCCAAAAGTATTTACGTATCAACACCACTGTTATCTTCAAAATATGATTACTGCTTTATTAAAGGTCTGCAATGTGTCTGCGTCTTCCCAGGAGTTGCGTCTGTCTTAAAGCGATGGTTTCGACTTACTATCACCTAACGCTTGCTAGTTTGCATTTGTTTTAGGCAAAAGATTAAACATGGTTTGAATGTGTGATTTTTTTTTTATTGTGATTTGTAACAATACAAATGTTATAGACAAGGAAACAAGTTGTAGGTAATTAATTAACAACAATTTTCGCATACAGAAAACACTACATAACTTGATTATTTCTATAAGTATGAAATAATATAAATAAAAATTTGTGCAATATATTCATCATAAGTTTATCGCAATGGAGTACATATTTTTCTCATATAAAAATTTACTGCCGATGCATATGAACGTAATGATAGGTAAATCAAAAAGATGATAAAGCCATTAGTAATAAAATAGTCCGCCAATTTTTATTCCGTTTTCACAGACGTTTGTTTCCAGTTGCAAATAAAGATTATTTTTCAATAATGACATGTTATTTTTTGAATTTACATTAAGTTGTTATAATAAAGATGGAATGATTATAAAGATGATGTATTTACAATATATTACGATCTTTTTGTAAATGTTCAATAGCATTTACTTTTATAATATTAAAAAATATCAATCTTGGATATTTTTCTTGCGTTGTACTCTTATCTTAAGATAGGCTACTTAGTAGCACCTGCAGTAAATGTTTTCAGACATCGAGGTGCGTACACCAGACACAAATGTTCATCACATGAATGTTTGTCCTGATTGGAAATCGAATATACGACCCTAAGTGTAAGAGGCAAGCTTACTTCTATTATACAAATGTGACAGTCAAAATTATGTAATACCTCTGACTTCCTTTGCCTACTCTTTAAAAATAAAACTATGCCACTTATAGCCACAAAATGTAATAAATTGATATTGACCCCATTTTATTATACCTCAACCCTTTACTCGTTATGTTTGGAAGGGTATTAGCCGCAATAATGATAGTTGGCCTTAATGAGTAAAGTTTTCGTTGTTTGCAACTTTGTACTGGCGAAATCACCATAGAAATTGTGGTCCTTCTACATATGCTAGGTGTTTATATGCTCCGATAAAGATTTAAATATTTAAATGAAAAGGAGTGTTGCAATTTTGAGGCTGCGTGTCAGTACGTGATGATGGCTAAACGGTATATAACACTTATTTTCCAAACGGCTGAACCGATTCCGAGCTTATCTTGGTTATTAAACACAATATTATTCTCAATAATATAAGTTATAATTATAAAATTATCACTTATCGCCGCTTTCTTCGTGACCCGGAAATCAAGGGTTTGATTACCGTGCCATGGTAGGGTTATCTGAACTCCCTTGGCTATCTAAAGCTCTCAACGTCGACCTACCACCATAATAACGTTGGTGTGTTTCGCTTCACCATCTACGATATTATTGTCACATAAAATCAGGAATTATTAATGAAATTGAGGTCGTGTTAGCAAATATCTGATAAAAAAAGTCACATTTGTCGTCGAGAAATAATTAGAAAGGAGAGTTTTTTTATGAAAAAAAAAATCCAACGTTGACTATAAACTAGTGTAGCGAGTGCATAACACTTATTAAAAATAATTGATAAATAAATAAATTAATATATAAAATACCTATAACTAAAATATGCATACATTCATAAGATAAATAATAATTATAAGTAAATAAATATTTGTGACATTTCACACAGTAATCTGCTCTCAAGATAGGAAGCTAAGCACCATATGTAATATGTGTTATTAGACACCGATATGGATACGTAGATGTTTTTTTTAAATAAAAACTTAAATATATATTAATAAACAATCAGACTCAAGAAACACAAATGTTTATCCTGAGCAAGATTCAAACCCGCTAACCCTGGTGTAAGAGGCAGATTTACTATCATTATACCAACGGGCCAGATGATATATGCTCGATGAATTTTTAAAGGAATAGCAGATAACAGCAAGAAGAAAGAAACATAATTATAAGTTAGGCAAGGAAAGATAAAGATAAAGATAGGAATATTATTGCAAGCATTGATTCCATATTATATTTATTATTATTAAGTTAATATTATGATACTTATACATTATTTTACACAATAAAGGAAACCGTACAATTTATTTTAACTTATTTTCAATTCAATGTAAAGCGGAGTGGGCGAACATAATTTACTATATTGCCGGTTAGATTTTGTAACTCAATTAGCGGGAATATAGTTTCACTTTTCAATTTCCACTGAGAGCTTTTAAGCTCAAAAAGTTTCAGAACCGTGTATTCGTTATGCGATTTCAAATTCTAACAAGGAACACTTGTGAGTGAAGTATTTAACTCGTAACGACAACGTTGCAAATATATATATATATATAGGAGGAATAAATATACTGTTATATAAGAGATAGTCGTACGTGTGCAAGCCAGATGTGTTTTGGGCGAACATGCTCCGTTATCTACGGTTTTATTGTCACTTAACATCAGGTAAAATCTAGGTCAAATGTTTGCCGAGAAGCGATAAAAACAAACATGATTTACCCGTACGACTAACAAAGTATTCATAGAAACTGCGTAAAGGTCCGACTTTTAATTGAATTAATCCATAACCGTTGCGTACTTAGAAACCGCTTGCGTAACAAGTTCACCATTGATACCATCCCGAGTCGACCCACGTAATGTTAACTGAAAATAAGCACGGAGATGGCGAAGAGTGCTCGCAAAGATCATACCGGCTCACATGTGCGCGTCACCGGAACACAGCAATGTTGTTACAGCGGCAGGTTAGTACGTAGTTCGAAAAACTCTACCATCGTTCAGATTCAATCAACTCATGGGTCCTATCAAACCCGGGACCTTATTTACCTTCGAGGCATGCGGTAACCATTATCCCACGGGGAATGGTCTTAAAAACTTCGATAACTCAGTATGATATATGTAAATATATTCACACATCTTATTGCGTGATGGATTAAGAGGGCGACATACAATGAAGCTGTACGAAGTTTAAAGAGCTTGAAATAGAAGGAAAGAACAATCTATCCGCAGAGCTAAATTGTCCGCTTTATGAAAGAGACAAGAATGTTACATACGGAACCTTTGTAAAGAAGTCTAAACACTCTTTGTTTTCAAAAATAGAACACAGTTGGTGCGGGAGGCGCGGGGGGAAACAAAACACATTCGTATTCATGCAAAAGGCGCAAGGTTTAAACGTTTGAGCGGTAACCTTTTCATGCGACGAGTTATGTAGACGCTGTCTGCACTGTCCCTGTGTGCTACACCGCTACGGGCAGTCAGTTCGCTACGAGACGCGCTACGAGACGGTCTAGCGCTATCGGGTCGCGAGCGTCGAAATATCGTGTAGCCGCTGTGAAGACGGTGAATGGAGTCATAGAAACAAATATTTTAACTATTAATTTTCAATGAAATATATTTGATTTAAATAGTATTTTGAAATAATCTAAAAGCTTCATCCTCCCCAGTGTTACATTTACGTTGAATGTGAAAACAAAGTGTTAAGCTTTTAAATGTAATCTATACATAATAAAAGGTTTGTCATTTCTTGTATACATAGACGATATAATGAAAAGGATAAAAAAAAGCATTATTATAATTAATCACTTTCAAGCCGATATTATAATAATGATATCAAAATAATAATAATAACAGAAAATATAAATTATTCACAATTGTGGACTTTTTCACTAACTGCGTAAATTAAAATTTAATTGTACGCTTTTATATAATTTCTTTAATTTATTTAGGTGTATAGATTACGAAGAACTCTCCGATGATATTGTAACGCCAGTGAACCGTACGAAGTGGTCCATGGAGAGAAATGTACAAATGAAGTGTTATCAGTGACTCAATGATATAATCTCATTGTGATCGGAATGAGGACCGGCAAGTCTTGTTTTTGGACGATGCTACAGGCTCTGGCTTTCCTCCCTAGCATGGCCTTAAAAGGTAAGTCGATAACAAGATTAAAAAAAATACGATATTTATTATTCGGAAACAATAACATTTGATTTAATTTCACACGATGTTAAGTGAAAATGGAACAGTAGGTGGTGATGCGAGCTCGTTCAGTATATTCTGGTTTTCATATGTATGCTTACCGGAACACAGTAAAGCTGTTATCGATAGTCTGTTAAGAGGATGGTAGCCATCCAAAAGGGGAAAATTTGTTCCATCATCTATGCTCAAATACTTAAGTAGCACTAGAAACGAACTTTAGACAACCGCATTACAAAGCAAGCGGTATACCACTGTGCTACGAAAATAAACATAATATATATATAATATGTAAATATTCGTATAAAAATAAAAGTAATGGTAGAAACATTGTCAAAGAGCATTATGTATGCAAGCGTTATTGTTGTAAAAGGTGCTAACAGAAACTGATAAAGTTTCTCTAATTTATATAAGAAATAGCGTATTTTCATCAGAAGTATATGTTACTTGTTGGTATACAATAAAACGTTCCCTTACTTATATATTGTATTAAAAAACTAACGTCGCATTGTTATGTTTTGAAATGGTTACATACTATTTCAAAGGACCCTAAAAGTCGACCACAATTTCATATTACGTTAAGAGCGCATACTTTTTCTTTCATATGTGCGATTTTTTTAGTCGCAACACTGTTTTAGCAGGAAGTTGGAAAATATGAGGTCCGACGTCAAGACGGCTTTTTCAATTTTTAAGTGGGCGAAAAGCTTTCGCATCCGCGTCCGCAGGGGCAAGAGGCAGGGGTAGGTTACGCCGGACTTACACCGTCTGAAACCCCCACGACACGACGCGACGTTCCATAATCGCCGAATTACGATAGGGCCACGGGAACACTTTCGCAGAGCTCCGCGACCCCGCCAGCGCCAACCGCACCGTGCGGCCCCCTCTCAGGGGAGGCCTACCTCCTCTATCCATCCTTCATTGTGTCATCAAGACACCTGAGTTTTGAATAATATTGTTACGATCATTACATAACGACTTATACGACCCCAGTGTCAAATCTATAAACTGTAAATAATAAAGATCGATTTTTTTTATATGAGTCATCATCACTAAGACGAATTGTTAATACTAAAAGAATTTATTCTACTTATTCTAAAAGAATTTATTGATAATCCTTTGCGTATGGCGTAATTGAGTCAGTCGTATCAGAACCAAAGGTTTTTTGAGTGATCACAGTTCGCATTTACAGCCGTCATCACATAAAATCAGTTAAAAACATCGAAACAAGTTTTAGCCGATTGCCGATAAAAAAAATAATGGGTCAACTCAGTGCATGTGAAGAATAAAAATTTTAATTTCGATAAAACATGTTTATACCAGCGTTTTATCGTTTTAATAAGCTACATTGTCAATTACAACACTTGATGTAAGAGTTTGCGCAGGAATTCAGTGATTACCGACATATTTAAATAGGTCATTGTATTTCGTGGAAGCTAATTCAGCTTTGCGTCTATTGAATGTTGACGTACCTATAAGTATATAAATTTAAATCTCTCCTGTAATAAATTAAAATCCATTTATTAATATTAATTACGTACAACTTTCCTATACCACTATAAATATCGACGACTTTAAAGTATTTTGATTGAATTTTTAATTAAGAAGATTAGTAATAGTTATATAGACAAGTTTTTTGTGTCATAATACTATATATATAATTATATATACTGTAGTATGAGTCGTGAGCGGTATAAGGATAAGGGTCCTTATCGTTCTTACTCCGAGGAGAACGAAACCTGGACGTGGTCCCCAGCTATTACAGTAGAACCCGAGCAGGCCCCAGCATGGGCATCGTAGGTCAAGAAAGGCCACGGTTGTGTTGTGGGGGGAGAAGCCGCGATTCCTCGAAACGCCTAGAACGACCAGCGACAGGATTTTATTGTATAAAAATCAACACAACCTTGTCTTCCCTCCAGAAAGTGAAACTATCTTTTCGAAGATTTCACGTCGACACCGAAAAAGAATAAATATGCTACTGTTAACAGTTGTTGCCCGTATTATACAGTAAAGATTTAAAAGCTTCCTAAATCTGATTATTTTATGCTAACGTTATTTTTACATGGAGTTAATTACCTGTGATTATATAACGTGATAGATAGATAAATAAATCTTTATCCTGATTACACTCTAATCGTATATACGTTGATACGTATCCGTAATGTATTTCAATATGTCGAAGGTGTTTTTCATTGTGAGCAAATAAATTTTTTCCATGCGAATATTACTCTTAGATTATCATAATTTTTCTCCCGTTATTTGTGAAGGTAATCGAAGGCATCGAGTTTTGTGTTTTTATTTTCACATTAGCTACGGGAAATTTTCACGCGAGACCCTCTCTCCCAAAAATAAAATGATATGTGAATTTATTTCGATAAAAATTTTCGACAAATTAAAAAAAATATATATTCAATAGTGTTTAGGCTTTGTTACTATTAACCATCTAGATATCGCAGTTAATAAAGGTGAATTGTATTCTAGATTTTTGCTATATTTATCTACTATCATACACAACCATAATCAGTTTACGTAACAATAAAAATAATTTCTCAAAAATAGTCTGGTCTTCAAAAATAGTTTCATGAGAGTTAGTTAATGGGCTTATGATCTTATGCGATTATAACGACGATGCCAAAATGATTAAACTACGAGCATATACACATATCGTCAGCAGAATTAACAATGCTCAACTCTACAGTTCATTAAAAAAAAAAATGCAAAATTTGTCTGCCCCTGTGGCGCTGTGGTTTTATGCCTGCCTTGTAATACGAGTCCGGGTTGGATTCTCCAGCCACATAAGTAACAAGGTCTGGTTCATAGTATAATCTTTTCTAACAAGCCTAACACCTTTCATATGAATCTGCCTCCGTAACAGCATTGCTGTGTTCCGTTAGTACCAGTAACAACCAGAGTAATCTGAACGAATTTTACCATATACTTCCTCATAGTCACTTAACATCAATGGAAACAGAGGTCATTATTTTGTTATCCATTATATATTAACACTAGGCCTATATTTCACGTGATGTTAAGTGATAATGAGGCCGTAGATCGTGCCGCTGCACGCTAGTTCTACGCTTAGTTCGACCAGATAACATCTGGCTCACATATGTGAACGGAACACAGCAATGCTGTCATGTGGGCTAATCAAACAAAAAACATCAGGTGATAACGTGATCAAGTGATTATCGATATAATGTAAAAAAGAAGACTATACTTTTTACATGACCAGTAAAGTATTGTAAAACTATATGTCAATTCCGGTACATATATGAACGTAGTTGTTTGCCGCATTAGCGATCGGTGACAGGCCCAAATCGTCCCTTTCGCACTAGTGTGACACTGACTTGTACCGTAACTTTAATAATAATAATAATAAAACTTTATTTAAGACAGTATTTACAGTTGCAAATCTTCTATGCTTCTTATCGCCCGAGCTAGGATTGGGCATCCGCATTCCTGAAATCAGCTTAAAATCTCAAAGTATTTGACAAGTTTACGAGTAAACAGTCAATATTAATATTAAATGAAAAATTATATTATAGAGAAATAGCATATATGATAATGAAACACAATAAATTCTATGGCACAACTGAGCGATATAGAAAAAAAATTGTCTCAACAATATATGGTTGTATAACTTACAGTACTATCCTCTATGCAATCTGTTGTCATTAAAACTGTCATGAAAAATGTGTTTTTTTTTTTCTCATAGATCCTAGCATTTACCCAGCGACGGATCGAGTCGAGATTTAACTAGTTAAGCAAATAATTCAGCGTGTATATGTGATAGTATGGAAATTTTGTAATATACCTGCACAGGTAAATAACATGATCATTGGTCTAAATTATAATCACTCTTCCAGACTCACAGACTACAGCGAAGAAGGTCGCAGAGGAACCGGTATTTGAAAGACCAATCGGTAACCACACGTTCTTCCTCGGTCGGGAAGCGGTCATCGGCTGTGCTGTCACCAACCTGGGAAAACATAAAGTAAGATTGTCATAATTATTTAAATTGTGTGTTTTATTTTTTTTAAACATTTTGTCAAGATCGACGGAACGGGTAATGGTCGAAGAATAAAAACCGGAAAAGGACTTAATAGATACGCAAAAAAAAAACATTTTCTTATATTTCCAATATTACATGAGACATATTTTTCAACTTTAACAATTCGTAACTGTTAACATGGTACTACTTCAATGCCTATGGTTTTATTAGAAATGGTATCGGTGTTGACAGCATTGGAGTTTGATAAAGTAAATTTAACCGTAACTGCAGTACTATAAAGAATAATTATTAACTGGAATCAATTTTTCTCGATTTATTTGTAGGTACATTTTTTTTAAATTATTAACTAATTTTGTTTTTATCGCCGATTTGTAAAATAAAGTCTGTAGTGTTAAAACAGCTCTCAAACGTAAATGCATGTGACATGTGGATTACATTTAAACATTTTTTTTTATAACAAAACGCGTCGGAGCTGACAAGGTTTTCTATTATTTATTTTATTTCAGTTACATTTTAATACTACTGCGGTGTCTATGGTTTTTAAAATTATGTTGACAACGTATTTGTAGAGGTTTATAAATTTATTATTTTTCAAAGGTTGAAATGATTCTATTAATTTTCTTTATTTTAACACTTTGAACGCCACCATAGTCACTGGTGACTATTGCTACTTAAGATTTTTTCATTATAAGCATCATAAATGTAATGGCAATAATAACTTTCTATATTATTATAGTGTGTTATATTATTTAAAACTAATATAATTCCCTAGTTGTCTCTATTATCTATCTATATTATAGAGAGTTATTTTATACAAAACATCACTTATTGAATTATATACGAAATACAACTCGTAAAGGCGTTCCATTCGTAGTTTTAATATTGAAATACAAAGGATTTATTCTCGCAGTCCTATTTACTTTATAACGTAAAAAAATTCACGAATAGAAAACAACTGATACATTTATATAAACCCCTTAATTGGACAAATATTTATTGATCAAAGCTCTCCTAATGGCTTTCCTCGTCGTATCTTGTATACATTTGTGACTACAATTACATATCAGTTAAGCTATAATCTAGTAAATACTACCCATTGTAATGGTCACATTGGTTTTCAATACAAAATTATTACAAACGAGCTATTTTTTATTTAATCGTAAAGTATTAAAGTTCGTTTTTACTATTTACAAATGTTACTTTATCAAATATATTTAAATAGTAATCTTACTATTTATAAGAAAAGCTTATACAATCCGTTTGTACCTTATTTATTTTCGTACATTCAGTTCTTTTTTACATAAAAAATATAAAATCAACAACACGTTCAAGATCAAGAACAATAGATGTCATAACACAGTTCGTCTAAACGTTATGAATCTAAATGCAAATTTTTTTCTATAATTCACTTCAAAGTCAGGTCTCTAAAATGAAAAAAAAAACACGAAAATCTTTTTTAAATTAGCGCAGTACTTTTCAATTGTACAAAATAAGTAAATTGACCAAATTAAATAAAAATTTACAACAAAATCCAGCATTGTACGTACGTATACATTTCTTTTTCTCATACAATTCAAGAGAATAATTTAGAGATAAAATCGCGTAAGCTCTGCAATATTTACTTCATAATTATTTTGCAAACTTTCCCCCTGCAATAGAGCGTTCCGCCTTGAAACTTTAACGTTTAAGTTGATGGATGTCCGAACGAGGTTCTCCTGACGACCCCGAACTTTCAGAATATTAGCACTGAATTAATACACGTTCATTAACTGGATTAACATAACTTGATGTAACCCTTTGCAATCACAAATAAATTCTCCGTTAATATTATAAGTTGTTTCGTAGATAATTATAAAGAAAAGATTATTGAAATATAATTTATTGATTCAAGTGTTACTTTGTGGTACTCTATGGCTGAATAATACAAAAAAAAATTGCCGGTTCGACGTCTTGCTGTTTCCGTAGCATAGTGAATTTAACAGCGGATATTAGCAAATTGTTTTTATTTGTTTCAATGATTTCTAGATTAGCGAAAACAACCATTAAATATGTATTGTTTTTAAAATCCACTCGGAAGTAAAAAAAAGTTTTTTTTTTTTAAATCGTTTCGTTTTAGCTCCATTTGCTCGAAGGCAATTTCAAGGCTATGATCTCTTTTGTCACCTTTTAAAAGGGTTAGTCATGCATTTCCAACAGCCCTGTACAAAAGAGTAATAACTCTTATTTTATGCCTTTGATATACCATAGTTTAAAGCTCGATATAGAATACACTCTTCCTTGTTCAATTAACCGTCTCCTTTGGAACGTTTTCGTGTCTCGATCGTTTATCGTTTCATTTAGCGGAGATCCTCGGTTTGAATCTAAGGCGACACGAGTTGAGCCTGGGTAGTGGTAGTTTCGGTTGTAATCCACCTAACAACAACCAATACCAATTTGCCACTATAACAGCATTGCTGTGTTACTGTAGTCCGTATCTGAGATTTGGGGTATCTTGGCAAATATACTATATATATAAGGCCAATTATTAGCCGATTATTAATAAAGTCTGTAAAGCATCAAAATCCCTATTTTTATAAATATAAAATGCTATATAATTTTTTTTGCGACAGACGTGATTACACCTATAACCTCTAAAAGACTAATCAAACCTTAACATGTTCCCTGCCACGTGGGGCGTATATGCCCCATGCTGAAATTACCTAGGAAAAAGTTGTGATCATGTGTTATCTAAAATCATAATTCTAATATCAATATATAAAATATAAGTTTAAGCTAAAAATAATTACATACAACTTTAAACATATACAAATTTTAATTAAATTGTTGATTGCCGAATAAAGGATTATCAAATTGTATTCTGTATGCGCCTCGTTAGACCGCGAGGGAAAATATAAAAAAAAAACGCTCTGGCACGAAAAGTGTTTATAATAACATATTAAAATAAAAAATGCTCGCTTAAAACATTAGAATAAATAACGAACTAGTTAAAGAATAAGAAAACGTTAAAGAAATTGATAAATATATAATACACGGTTTGCGGTTACACGGGTAGCCTCCCACACCCCGGTACCCCAATCTTCTATTCTTCTCTTCAATTTTTAAATTTAGAACGTACGAGTTATCTTTCATATCAATTCGATCAACTGTAAACCATCAATGCGTCAAAGTAAGAAAATCTCGAGCGTCCGTTAACATTCTAGTTTGTGTCTCGTGAATAAGAAAACCAGAAAGTAGTCTGAACAATGCACACTAATCGAAATAGGAGGATAAAAGGAATCATGGCGTAAAAGAGAAGAAAAAAAACAATACAAAGAGAGGATGGAACAACGGCAAAATACACGGGTTCACCTCTGGAACGCGTGTTGCTTACAAGTTGTACGTTAAAGTAATTACCCGTGGATATTATCACTACATTACAATACGGCCCCTTTTTTATTTAGTTTTATTTCCTACATAAAAACATCTTTCCCGCTCTTCCCGCAGTTCTTATTAACACTAGATTTACTGGACGCGTCGTTTTCACGTAATACTTTTTTTATTGGTTAGGGCCTATTAATAGATCTACATTTCACCGGATTTTAAGTGGTAAGTTGGTCATAGATGGTGAAACGTGTTCGCACAAAATACTTCTGGCCCTCACGACTGTCGAAACACAATAATGCTGTTATGGTGACAGATTAAAATTGAGGGTGAAAGCTAGCCAAGGGGGTTCGATAAAACTCTTCTACATCTGCCCATCCAGATCACTACACACGTGGCCCGGGAATCTTCAATTTTTTTTTTCATCCTCCATGAAAACATAGTATTATATATTTTTTTTTAAATAATAAATACATGGATTAATTAATGTATCAAATTACTATGGCATCAAAAGGAGAATCAAGGAAAAATATCCGTAGACCTAGTGTTAATGCTTTGCCTTGAGTTGCCTGCCGAGAAAGTGGAAGAATTACCGTATTCCGCAACCAGTGTATTCTGTGAGAGGGCACTTTACCATCTACAGTTTGTCACTTATTATCGTGTGATATAAACGTCAAGTCTTAGTCATCGCTGATATTTTTTTTTACATCTTGAAAATTCATTAACACTTTTTGAGAGGCGAAAAAATTTTGTTTTTTTTTTAAGCTAGTAGTAAAATTGGGTTTGTGGTATTTTGGACCAGCGCGTTGTACCATTTAAAGGCTCATTGTCACTTAACACACTGTGCAACTAGGTCAAGTGTGAAATCCAATTGGCGATAGAAAAATAATTCTTTATTTATTATTATTATGACGTTTGCGGTTTCTCAGACTAAAGCTGGTTAAATTCACTCTTTTACGGGGTTTTCCCCTAGTAAATGCGTGTCATCTTGCAAAAATTTGCGAGCTATCCTCCAAGTGTTTAGCATTGCCGCTTTTTGGAGTTCGACCTAGGTGTGTTCCGTCAGACCTAAAAGTTTAAGAGCACCGAAAAGTTGTTTGGGGACTATTCCTGTAGACTGACATGATTATAGGCACTGCGTATACGTTTTCTTGTTACCATATTCTTATTGATTCATCATTCAAATCGGTAATATAACGATTATTATTATAATCATGATTAGCGATAATAAAACGAGCTTCTCGTCCACAGATCGGCTGGCTCCGCGCGGAGGATCAAACGGTTTTGACGATGCACAACCGCGCGGTCCTCGGCCCCCGGTACAGCGTGAGCCTGGACGCGCCGCAGACCTGGCAGCTGCGCATCCGGCCCCTCCGCGCCGAGGACCGCGGCTGCTACATGTGCCAGATCAACACTCAGCCGACGATGATATGGCAGATAGGATGCATAGACGTATTCGGTAAGTCATCGCACGCGTCCGTAAAAGTA
>DWQX01004475.1:0-14956 GCA_018245475.1 Pharmacophagus antenor
TATATCATATTGCTATAAATTCGGCCCGCGCAGAGAAATGTATGCTGACGCTTCGTATAAATTAATTGTTATATGTCCATTAAAGATAATTCAAGAGTTATACCTTTATTTATTTATTTTTTTGGAAATTCGTATCGTGTCGTGACAGATTACACTGTATTCGTAGAACTCTTATCAAATTCATTCTATGCGCTATGTATAAAATGTAATTCTCACTTTTGTTATATTTAGAGTGCTAATTTGTTTACGCTCTACTTTAAACTTAATTTGTTATTGAGATTTTTTTTATTTTCATCAATTAGTAAATTATGATATATACTAAAATTGTTGAACAATACAGATGATGATATATAAAAAGTACTTCATTGATATATAGTGCAGTATTTAGTGTTGTTAACAAAGTTACGAATATAACTTAATCTTTCTCATATCAAAACGACAGTTAGACAAAGTAAACCTTCAGTCTTTGACTTAAAAATACAACTTGTTGAACTGTGCGAAAGTCTCAAATTGTATTTTAATTCTTAGTTTCTGTCGCTATCCACCGTTTTAAACACAAATCATAGCTTAAACTTTTCCAACATTAAGTATTAGACATGACCAACAATAAAGGGAACAATTGACTGAATTATATGTTTCATTAATTTGAACACATGTCATCAAGGCTAGCAAATGTAACCCCTTTTTTTTAAGTTATGGGCACACACACACATTTGAACACGATTTCACCTGAGTTAACCACTTCCTGGCCGATTTTCAATTAACAAAGGAGTAAATATATGAAATTTTTAAAACTCCAGTTAAACCTATTTGATTTTATTTTCATCTCTGATCAAGTAACGAAAGATAAAGAAATATTAAAATATAATATGTTAAATATTTTCAACTATATTAATGCAAAACTGAACGTCCAGATATATGTTGGCTGTTGAGGGTAAAGCATGGTCGGCCAGAGTAGTCCTGGCTCTCACAAGTACGACCGCCGGAACACAGCAAGGCTGTGATGGCGGTACGTTTATATTAGAATAGATTTAGCCAGGCCGGGTAGGACAGCCCTCTGCCACCATCCAAACTCCGATACACCCGTGGCCTGGTACTCGAACCCGAGACCTCGTCGCAACAAAGGAGTTATACGAGGAAGTCGGCTATGAATGCAATAATAATAATAGTTCCCGATAATATAAACGTAATTTACCTCTTAATATAGAACGAATTTCAGAGCGGGATTTTTTGTTGCGTCACACGCACAAAGCCAATCTTCAATAATAAATGTTTAGTAGACGATTCTATTTTTGTACATAAAGCAACGTGATTACGTTTATTTCTGATGTTTTAGTTGACTTCGCTTAATATTACATTAAAATATATTTCTGCCGCAATAAAAACGACACTGTGTTCCGGTAGTCGAACAACATTTGGGAGCGCGATTAATTTGGGCTCCCGCTTCACAGTCCACGGCCCCGGTGTCACTTATTATAAAGTAAAATTGAGTTCAAACTTTAGACCTTTAATAAAAAGTAGCTCAGTACCTTAAAGGTCGACAGCGCGGGTGTCTATGGGAGACGTGGTGATCATTTACTATCACCTGAATCTATTGGACTATTTTGCTTTAAGAAAAAAAACTTGTACAAGATAATAATATCATAAATATTTATTCGCCATATCGTATCTGGTTTAAATGTTTACACGTATACAATTAATGTCTACGCCTGTCTACATGTGTAATTTGCATAATGTTTACATTTGAAAACATACTATGTTATAGGATAATGGTATTTACATTAATGTACTTGTACTATTATTACAAGTACTAAAAAACAATCGGGTTTTATTGACAATTATTCGTTCTTGCATGAGGCCGCCCGGTTATATATGTATATGTCGCCAACAGATAACGTTGTAAATAATTATTTGAATTCGTTTATCTACTATTGACTGAGATATATATTTATATATATATATAACTACCGGGTATATTTGATCGCGTCTTTAGAAGTCACATTGCTAACAGGTTGTCAACCGTACATCGCTTACATTAAAACGGTCAATAACATAATATAATAATATAATATCCGGTATATTTTTCATAAATACTACTCCGATCCCAAGATAGGTAGCTAAGCACCTGTAGTATGGACTATCGGAGACCGATATATATACATAGATATTTTTAAATATACACTGAAACATATACTTATTACCATCAGACCCAAATGTTTATCACATGAATGTTTGTCCTTAGCATGAATCGAACCAGGTATCCTTGTTGGCAGATTGACCACCGTTACGCGAACGGGCCCAATCTGTCTTCGTGATTAAAAGAAAAATATCGTTATCGTTGAGGTCTGCTCTAAGTCTAGTCCGAAGTAACTTAATTAGTCAATACGAATCACAATAAGCAAGACGAATTCCTATGAGTACTTCTTCTTCAAATTAATCCTCTGTTAAGTGTGAAGTCTCTCCTACAATAAGACGCAACCGACTGTAAGTTGCATTATACATTCTTAAGACGATTTTCTACAAAATACATTATAATATTTCTATCGTATCATAATCTTTATTTATTGATAAAACATTCAGTATGTTTTTCTCTTGAGACTATTTGCTTCATACCTATCAGTGACTTGTTATTATCTTAGTTATTTTTTTACGGTGAGTGTAGGCAAAGTAACGACCGGTTCACGCGATAGTGAGTGATCACCGTCGCCCATAGACACAACGTTCGGGTAGTTGCAGCCGCGTTGCTGTTCTTTAAAATAACTATAGGCTTTATGTTAAGGTCCTCAATTCGCATAGTTTCAGAAATACCGCTGTCGCAACTTATCCCACAGGGGTAGTTGTGGGTGGTAAAGTGTAACGCTTGAAACTTTATAAATAATTGAAATAATATCAGCCTATGGAACTATAAGATGCGACGAAAATTTGAATCCATTTCTTAATATAAAAATGTCCGTCTCGCAGCTCGTAGAATAGAGCCAATATTGAACTAATTCAATTCAAGCACACTCCATCCTGTTATCGTTGTCGATGTGATAATGGTGTAGCCAATGCTAAATATTTGTTAATAAATAATTCAATTATCTCTCAACTCGTTAAGCTTTATAAGTGTGCAATAAATCAATTGTAATCACGTTTTGCCTTTCAAATTTCTCCTTTTTAACCAATGCAATTTATTTAACCCACGAAAATAACGAGAAACGTGATGATGCAGAAATTCTCTTTATACCATCATAATTTATTAAAGGTGCTTTGTATAATACTTTATTATTACGTTAAGCACGTGATTCGTATTTAAAACAGATAAAACAAAACAGTTTACGTTTATCTGAAAATACATTTTTTTACTTTCAAGTAACAACACTTGACAGATTATAAATGTCAAGCCGTTAAGCCGAGAGCAGCGTTAAGAAAATATATATACATGTATGTACGAACAATCGCTCATCCGCTTCTCTTCGCGTGATAATTTTTATTATTAACACTAGATTTACCAACGTTCTTCCATAGTTTTCTCTTACGAGTCTGTGGTAATTTGTTTCTGGTTCATTTTTGTGTTCTTATACTTTTCCTTTTATGCAAAATAACAGTTTAAAACAATGTTGTCGGTAACGCTAAAGAGAATTAACGAAAGTCATAAGCGTCTGAGTATACAGAAATTTATATTCAACGATTATCGGTCAAAATGACGGGTCTCGTAAATCTAGTGTTAATATTAAGTTTAACCTACCACCAGTTAGTATATCAATTATGGCGTCTGTCGACTCGGAGAATAAAATTTCATTGAAATTTGAACCCTACACTTTTAACTCTTAGCCTTGGAATTCAAAACACACTTTCTCAGTGGACACATATAATTAAGAACACACTTTCAACCTTTCATGTCTAGGTCTTACGGATTACACTTTACGTTCACCTATAGGTCAGTCAGTCATGAATTTGAATTTAATTCGTATAGATAACGGCATTAGCATTACAATAGCAATACGAACGATCTAACGGAATTTCAAAAAGAATTAATGTAACACTGGGATCACACGTGACCAGCACCTAAACACGGCCAGCGTTTTAAAATGGCGACGTCTATCGGTTTTTTTATTATCAACATCGTCAATGTAATCTCGAAATGTTAAGCTCTAAAACAAGACCATAAAATATATACAAAGTTATATTTATACATAAAATATGAATAATTGAAAATCTTTAAAAAAAACACACACACACACACATACAGATCACCTAATGCGAATAATCCATTAAATCGCAAAACAAATTAAAGCTAATATAAAACGCATGGAAAAACATAACGTTCAAATGTGTCAACATTGTGATGATTTCGAGGAATTTTTGTGAAATAATTAAAACATGTTTGCTTTAATTGTTAGATAATTCCAAAGAAGTCGTAAATTTTACGTTAAACATTGATTCACATTATCATTTATCAAGCAGTCTTTTCATTTTTCAAAGTATTATCGTCAGACAATCATTTTCTACGATACTAGGATAGCTTAACTTCATAGACTTTACCGGTTAATCGTATTTATTTTATCGGTATTTATGTTAAGCAGTAATGTTTGTATATAATTAACAACGAATTACCATAAATTAAAAATGATAATTGTCACATACTTCGTCGTCGTCGAGTTTATGAAATTAGTGGGTAATAGAAACAATTTCGTTCTTTTTCTAAAATTCATAGAATGCTTTCGCTGATTGGTGTTATCAAATAACTTTTACGGACTTTTTAGATGTGTTAAGCGATTGCTTTTTTTTTTTCGAATGCATTCAAATTCTTCCCGATGTCCCCGTGTCCGATATCTTTCATAATCGCAACCGGAAGAGATCAGCGGCGCTTGCTTTAACACGAGCCCTGCGATATTGGGTTGCAATATCTAAGATCTGAGTGAAACGACGACGCAGCACTGAGGTCGCCGCGTCGTTCGAACTCATTTTGAATTCTAGTTAATGTGCAGTTACGCATTTCAATTTGCAGCACGATCTAAGCTCGTACGCCTTGTTGCGCTTAGACTAATTTAACGATATAATAAAACATTTAACGGTATAATGTGATCAACATCGAAAGTTCTCGTGGCTAGGCGATTTATTTGCCATGCGAAACGTCTGAGCCCCTTTTCATTCCGACGCTACGCGGACTACGGAGCTTGGATATATATATTTTGTTTGTTTGTATTATCTTTTAACGGCAATTAGCTAACAATTGACCACAATTACAAGTGATGGTAAATGGAAATGAGACCGTAGATGGTTAAGCGTTCAGAATATGGTTATCATTAGAAAGTAAGAACGGCAAATTGACAATGACGGCGGTAAAAAAAAAAACAACGTATACTTTAAAAAGAAAAGACATATCGTAATGAGCAAAGTAATAATATAATAAGTATTAGTTAGTAGTTTTCTAAGTAATGATAAGATATAATTTAGTAAAAAAATAAATGTAAATAAGAACCCTGAATAAGAATATCAGGGGAGGAGAAGAAATAAAGAAATTGAAGGCGGTAACTATGCAGGTATGTTCCAAGGACCCTACCAACATCCTGACACCGCTGCCCGTGTGGTCCGTGAATCTACCAGAGATCTCCGTCTGGTCAATATGTAAACTCTTTCGTTAGATCGCTTAACTACAATTCAATATATCTACACGGCCGCTTGTATATTCTCTCTTGTAATCCACGTATTATTTAATCTTAGATACGTAATATTTACATTACACTTTAAAGATGAAAATCGCTACGATACGTTAACGTACAACGACCTCCACTTATATTATCCAAAGACAATTATTACATAGATAATTAAATAGATAAATGTGTACACATGAAAGGAAATATCTTTTATTTTTTAATCCCCAGCTCACTAAGACGTTTTGTTCCATCGATCGGTTGTTTCTTTTTTGTTCACAAAGTTAGAGTGCGACAGAACGATGTTGCGTTACGTTCGGTTTTCGGTGCAATTATTTTATAGCACAAACTTTGTGCTCAGTCGGATTATAGTATTACTTAACCGATGATAATCTTTAGCTTGCTTATCTACTGCTATCTTATATTAATCGCTTGTTATTGAATAACCAATAAATCAAGCAATTATGATATATTACTAACTGGCCTTACACGCGCTACGTTCTCCACGTGTGGTATTTTCCGATGTACCATTTGTGGTGCACGTCATATTCGACCGCCGCGCGACTTGGTACACGCAGACTTCGTCATTCGAAGCGCTGGAAACAATCGTACCAATGTCAAATTCGATCCTGTTAATAAGAGTTTCGCGCATACCAATTTTGTACACCGATCATTAGACGAAACATCGGATGTCCGACAAGGTGTGCGAAAGACGGCGTAGTTTAGTAGGGTACGCACCAATCTTATTAGTTCCATTTAGGGGCCTCCGAGAAGAGAGCCCACTCCTTCCTTAAAGGTAACGCGTGGACGTTCAGAATAGAAATCGCTCACCGGTTATATCAGTGAAATTAATTTAAACTGCATGGTTTATTTTTAAAAATACGACGCGCGTGCTTTGAACGGTGCGTATGTAATTATTCTGAATTTGTTCCACGACGTGTAACGAAATTTTTTTTTTTTTTTTACCGCGTTACCACTATGTGGGATCAGTCGTCGCCAGTGGTGTTTACGGACGGATGCGACTTGCGGACGTTCAAGATGAGAGCGTACAGCTTTCGTAAAAGTAGGCAACTCGGTTGCGACTCCCCGAGTGTTGCGGCTGTCTACGTGCGACGGTGATCACTTTCCTTCGGGTGAAACGTTCGTATTGCAATTATTCCTATAAAAAATAAATAAATAATCCTAGTGAAGTATTTGTACTAGTTTTTGAGTCCATCCAATCGAAGAGCAAAAAGTTTCACTGCAATTTGGATTCTCTATTACTACTCGCAGGGTTGGAATTTGAAAAAGACCGTTCCTTTCTCAGTGTATAACTACATATAAAGAAAATACTCTCTAAATTTTATGTATCTAAGAGCGGTGGTTTAGTTTATGTGTTGTAATAAAAAAGTCGGTTATTCAGCAAATCAAGATTTGGTGTAATATTTTAAGCAGATGTACGTGTGAAGGCTAGAGATACAGTCGTCACTGAATATCACGTGATCTCGAGATAGAGACGTTTACTCATTGTCCGTATTCACAATACTCAAGCGTGAGTTTCCACTTAGTGTAACGCGTTCAAAGTCAAAGCGGCGACGTTTTCATACCAATATTGTTAACGTTGAGGCTGTCAGTCTATACAGTTTTAACCGACCACTTGCGAGGGAGGTCGTCGGATCGACGCGTATTTTTATATATCTATATAACCACGCGTGACTTTTTAACACTAGATTAACGAGACGCGTCATTTTGACTCAACAACGTTTATGAAAACATTTCACCACCATACTAACGTGTGTCCGAATTTTCAGTTTTTTTTTAACGCCCTTTACGCCAACTTTGCTTTATATTTCTTGTTCTAAAAAAGGAAATACAACGATTGATGTATAAATTTACAATGGCTCTGAAAAGGAAAGCATGAACCTGAAAAACCGTGAAAAAGTGTCCTTAAACCTAGTGTTAAGAGTGGTTCGATTTAATTATACTTTTTTTTAATTCAAAGCAAAAGCTTACCAGACGGATTTACAGTTACCTAAATACCATCCAATTAGTGCTTTAGCAATAAAAAAAAATATATACCATTAAGATTAAACATTTTTGAATCTGTATGTCTCAAATTTTATCTTTAACCCGTTAACCTGTACGCTCTAGTTAATTCGAGCGCGCCAAACAGGCTAAACTGTGCACTTTCGAGACAAATATAATCGAGAATTGAAAATAAAAATCTGAATAGGTTGAGTAATCAAAATAAGGTAGATGTTTGCATGTATTCATAATTACTTATGAATTTAATACAATATACAGCTTCGATGTGTCCCGTCAAACTGAACAAAGTGATTTCCGTCAATCGTTCTAATGCTAGAATCATCTAGACGAAAAGTATACTGGAGTAGAACGCGCCCCAATCTTACAGCGTTGAGGACAAGTGTTAAATAAACATAATAATCATAAGAAGGCCTCTAGATGGCCATGTACCACGGGGCCTACGTGCAATAAGATTTATTCCAATGGAACACGCTCAACGCCACTCTCTACATTTTCCCGCCAAAACTGCGCCGCGCGCGTTCATTTGATTTGCTAATGTGCGTGCGCCGCGAAAATATTAATCAATAATTCATGTGGACTGCTCGTTCTGTTTATACTTTCAAAGTGTCCCAAGTGTTTCGTGCTGTAGTGTGGCATATTCTTGAAAAGTACAAATTCACCTTCGTAGCGGCCATCTCGGCGTGCGCCGTCGCTTCGCGGCGTATTTATATGACGGTGGATTGTGGGTCAAACGTTATTGTATCAAGGTTTTTATGGTGCGGTGGTCAATGAAATTATTAATTACTGCGATAAAGACATTTACAACACCGACCCACGTTTGCCTCTTTCGGAGGTACCTTTTAATCTTTTATCGCGGAGTTCTCTAGCTTAAACCTGAAACTGTATGAATAGAACAAATAGAATTTTGTTTTTTTTTTTTATCGAACCCATACTACCGTTTGTTACTTTGTAATCGTAAACATGACGGCCAGATAACTATCAGTGACCGCGCCATTAATGTCACTTAAAAGTTCTGTTAAATTGCGATCAAATGTTCACCGAATATAGTTAATAAATACAATGAGAACAATCAATCTAATTAAAATATATTAATAATTTACGAATATATATTCGTAGATATAGAATCGTTATTTGACCTTTGTCATTAATTTTTTTTTTGTTCTCGTACAATAGTTTCCAACACGATGGTCCGTCGTCTGCCACAGCTGTGCCATTGTTTTGGTCCACTGTCCTTATTGTGCACTGTATTTGTAGTTTTATAATACAATCGGTTATTCGTGTCCGTCTTCTTGATACTTGCGAGTATAAATACGCTTTACAGTGATGAAATACAAAGACTAATAGCCAGCCATGCGAGATAAATGTGATGCTTGCCCGTCTATCTATAAAAATAAACGTCCGTTTACGTTATTATTATCAGTTTCGGATATATGCTTATTTTCACTCTGTTCTGCTCTCTACGGCTTGCCTGGATCCATGTGCCGATGTTTAACGTATTTTAGTTTCACGCATATGTCACCGTTCCAATGTAAAGTTTGCATCTAGCTATGAAAATTACTGGGACTCTACCAAAGATAAAGATGTTATATATATTGCGAAGATATGTTAAGTTCAAATCAGGCCCATGGCATTCAGTTTTCGCTGTGGATGTGTAAATGTATCAAACTCAAGTTGTACCGGTAAGTGAATATTAAATCTCGTCAAAACGATGAAACCACCTAATTTAAGCTATAACCGCGCGATGGTTGACTCCAAATGGGTCACTAATGCTGCACTTCATGAACCCTCTCATGAAGTGACATGAGTATGACATATGAATATGACATCAGTACCTCCAATACAATCACGCCGACATATGAAGGATGCAATCGTCAAATAACCCGTGAATAGTAACGATAGTAAGAAAAAACAACACCGAAGAGTTAAAACGAATAAAGTATAGAAGTACGCGTGGAAATTAACATCTCTGTTAGTTAGTTAGGTCAGTAGAAAATTCCGATTCTCGTATAACTCACGAAACTATTTCCAGATTGTACTTCGAAACGACGTTCGCTGTTCTGTTATTATTTATGTATACAGATATGCCCTTGCAACCGAGTAGACTACAGAATCGTCTTGTCATATTAAAATTCACGAATAACAACTAGCGTTTGTTTTTCAATATCACTCACGTTGCTACCAACGTGATGAACACCTGGTGGTCGACAAGAGCCAAGTCCTGAGTACTGCAGCAACGCCAGGGCTGTCACTAGCCTGTTGTACACTTAAGGGCAACCGTCGTCCTGAACCATATAAAATCGGAGATAAAAATTTTAAAGCAAAGATTTCGCGGCTGAGAACCCTTAAAATTATTTCCATATTAAAATTACGGAACGTTGCGCACAGTTTGACTTATTATTTATGGATGCAGATAGACCCTTGCAATTGTGTTTACGCCAGAAGCGTTTTGTCGTATTAAAATTCACGAATAACAACTAACTGCGATCTGTTTTTCAAAATCGTTCACGCGGCAGACAACGTGAAGGGCACCTGATGGTAAACAAGCACCATTTTCCTACCTACGGCTACAAACATCAGGGTTGTCACCTGCGTGTTGTTGACTAAAGAGTGACCATTGTCTTGGGTCACCGAGAACCGCACGTGAAGAGCCCTATGCCTCAGTGAAATGCATCAATCAACATTTACATAACTAATTTATTGTTACATGGAAAGATATGTGTATTATTTTTATGTAAATGAGGTGTTCGCATGTGAAAATAAAATATCGACAGGCAAATCGTAAAATTGCTTTAAATGGATAAAACCTTTTCGCTTCGAGAGTTCGAAAGTTAGAGGTTTGGGAAAAATGTTTCAACGCTGAAAACTCGCAGGAGGATACATTTTCTGTATTTTCATTTTACAAAATGGATTAACACTCTCTGCAAAAATCTATTACGTAGAGTGCATATTCACACATACACTCGGTATTCAAGAAAACCACTGCTGCTGTGTTCAAAGTTTGCGCTGTCAGTCTTTTCTACGACCATTACAGTTCACAAATCGGGTGAATAGTGAGCTCACTCACTAACCCACACTGGCCAGAGGAGCTGGCTTAACCTAATTGTAAAAAAAAACATATTCTATCGAATGCATAAAATGGACACGTTTTTCATCTTATCATCGGGCGTTAAAGCTTATAATGGCATGACATATCCGGTGTGAAATGTATGGTTATTTGTCTAGATCTCTATGTAAGAGTGGAAGCAGTACTAGGTCTTTTATTATACCTTTTTGAGTAGCTAAGGTTATATCGCAACTTAATAATTTTATTTCTACTCGCTGCGTGGCGCAGCAGCTAGTAGCTTGAGTTGTTACACATAAGGTCCCTAGTTTGATTCTGGGGCCGTGACTGTGGTTGAGCTTGGATGGTTTTAGATTTTTTAACGGTCAATCAGTATCTGTAACACCGTCACTGTATTCCGGCGTATGAAAATTCGGTATATTTAAGGCGAACGCGCTCCAATACATATAAATAATATAAATGTTAACAAATGGGCGTTCATAGATAGATAAGAAATGGAATATATTTTTTTCATAACTTACATCAACTTTTTTTTTATTTACAACACTTACATATACATTATTGTAAGTAAAAAAAAATGTAAAGGCCAACATTCCAAACTCCGTAGCTTCAGTGGATTCGCTATTACATCTAATCGTTAACAGTAAGAACGCCCGTCGCTAAAGTTTTTAATAAAATTCAAAGACAAAGAAATCCCAATGCAAGCCCACTTACTTTTTCATCAAAGCAACAATGCTTAAAGAATCTTAAATGTTACGTTCGATTTCCGAACTGATTTTCTTCACTTTGAAGACAATGCATTTATTTGAATTGCGAACGATTCATCGTGTAACACGTAATGCGCCCCTTCGCTGGACGCTAAAGCAAATTGGATAAAAACAAACAATCGGTTTAAATCTTTCGCTATCGGCGTCACACGTATCTTATATCCAGATTTTATTTCTAGACCTGAACTTCACCTATATGTGACTAATATTCATTACCGTTTTAATCGAATTTGACAGATTAATTGATTTACTAAACTTATGGAGATGAGAAAAATTAAAGCGAATTACTATTTTTTCTTTTTGTTTTATTGTTTGAAGAATGTATCGTTATTGGAAACAGTAATGGAAGTATAAGTTCTAAAAAAAAAAAAAGTCCCGTCGTTTGTGCATAACGGCGATTAATAAAAATGCCTGCCCCATATTTATTATGAAATTTTTGCATCGCATATCGTCCGAGCTGTACGCTGCGACCTTTAATGTAATACGATTAATAAAAAGAAAGGTATGTTGTTTGTCTCCCAATGTTGTCGCGATCGCCCAATGTTGTCGCGATAAAGGTGTGGGGAAGTAGACGTTTGGTTCAGCACCGGTGTCACCCGTCGGCGGGTTGTACGTTGTGCTGACTTTAATCTTGTGACACTGTATTGTTTGCGAACGTTGCCGTGTAGCCGTCTTGGACATAGGATCATGTTGTAACTATATTATGCTATTAAAAAAAAACCATACAAACGAAGAACACTCTGAAATTGTACCTGTTAACGTATCTACGTCGTCTGATAAATATATATATATATATATGATTGATGTCAAAGTAATTGCGCATATGTCAGCCGAAACGTATGTTTGTAAACTTAAATGGCACATCTTCAATAACTTGACAATCATCAGTAATTATGATTTAAACTGGAATCGATGTCTAATGGTTGTCAAAATTATTATCTAATAATAACGTTGCATAACGTCGGTAAAATTGAAAATCACTTGCCACTTTCTTTTTCTTTCCGTCCATAAAGGTAATATAAAAATAATTTAATATAAATTTGTATCAGAAGTACAACCTATGTCTAATTGAAAGTTTGTAATAAATAAATTAAAAAAAGAAGTAATAAATAATTAAAAATTGACAGGAAATGTGTTTTACTATTTTTTGTTTATCAACATTAAGTCGCGTGTAATTAAACATGAGAAGAATTTATTCATATGCATATAATGGTATAATTCGAAATTAACCAACTCCGTCTAGACGTATACCGTATTCAAAACGTATACGTATAAGAAGGCTTTCATCTAATTTGTAAGCAATTACGCCTATTGAACCGCTGCGTGGATATTTTTCGACCGTAACTTAACGTTCCACGTGTAATCATATAATAAATCAAGATCAATGCTTTAGTTAGTGAAATAACGTAATTGTTCTCGTTTCTATAGGCCCAATTACCGTACGGTACGCACGTGGATATTTGAATGGAATTAGGACACTTCAGAAATTTAATCAAAGAAAATAACAACGAGCGTAGGTGGTGGTTTATATTCAGCTGAAAATAACACTGCTTATTCTGCCATTAAATATATACATACATATAAATACATATTTATATATATAGGTTAGTTAGTACACAATAATTTACATGGATGAGTACAAAACAACTAATAGATCTGCCTTCTTAAACCGTCACAATCTGTATTATATTAACGCCAAATGTACGCCACGTTTTCTTTTCATTCAATTCTTGTAAATCTCACGTCACATTGTACAATTTTCAAAACAAACACGCGAAATGTATAAATACATATATAAATGTATATATACACTGCTAAAACTCAATATCATACCCGAAATATCTCAAGTACAAAAGGTTCTCATCTAACTATATAGGTCCACTGAGGGAGTGTGGTCAGTTAAAATCACGCGACTGCCTTGAAGGCTATCGATGGATATGGTTTTCTTAGTATTTCCTTTCGACACTAAACAAAATTATCGTCGCGCTGAACAAATCGAGCCCCGGTGACGGTGTACCAGCTGCGAGCATCAAATACGATATTTAAATATGTAACTCATAAATAAATGACTATTTTTAACAATCACATTTTACTCTACGCTAACATACGTCGGTAAACAGGAAGTCATTACGTGGTATATATCGTAAGGCAGCCAGGTTATCGCAAAGGAGTCACGACCCTCGGCGTTGAAGAAGCGTAACGAAGAGATAAATAGAATAAGAGAGATTGTGAACGGGCGAATCCGACAAACGACATGTGTTTAGTGTGGAGCACGCTTGGCCCCATGGCCCACTATCGGGCCCGGGCCATCGGGCGCCGTTATGAATAACAAAACGCGCCGGCACGGCACGGGCGAAGACAGCGGCCGCATAGAAACACCGCGAAGAATGAACCGTACAATTGTTAACCATCTGTGGCCGACGAGCGTAGCGCTGTTTGTTTTGAACGAGCACGAGGAGTAAACTTTCAATTCTGCTCCAACATTTCATATTACGCATAATTCGTATATGATATAGTGCTCTCTAATATTGATTATTCATAACATTTCGTCGGAATGCTCTTCAAAGTTTCTAACAAAAATATATCGCTGCGTTCACAGCGCAATGGTTTAACCCGCTTGCCTTGTAAAGTACGGTCCCGGGTTCGATTCGAGGCCACGGGTGTAGTGGAGTGTTTTTTTTTTTGTGTTTAATTTCAAGTTGTACCCTGTTATAAATTCGGGGACTTTATTATCCTATTTTCCTTCATATTCTAATATATGTTTTTTATTCTTTCGTTATGATATGTTCTAATAATTTTGTTCTGTATATTTACGTCTAGTCTGTTTCATTTCTTTTAATTGTTTTTCTTGTGATGGCTTTACAGAATTTAACAAATTGGTCGCGTGCTTCTTTATTTTTTATGAGGTCTTTCATGGTATCTGATTCTGTATTTATTTCAATTTTTATTTCTAGGTCAGTTCTCTCTCTGCTGTTTATTGGGCATTCTGTGATTAGGTGGATGATATTTTCTTTTTTTGGTTGGATCACAGGCGCATGCCGGATTGTCCCTGCACTTAAATCTGTTCATGTATTCATGGTAGTAGGGTCACTCAAGCCCGCCTGGCCAGCTAACACCTCAACGTCAGTCTGCCGCCGTAACAGTTTCGCTGTGTTCCGGCAGCCGTACATGCGAGAGCCAGATGCATTCTGGGCGAACACGCTGCGCCATCTGCGCCCTCGTCGTCACTTAACATCAGGTGAAATCGGGGCCATACGTAGGACCTTTGACCTTTAAAAAAATATTGTTCAGCAATTCCCATTATTGAATTCGAAATAAATATTAAACATATAAATCAGGTGCAAAACACATTTTAACTAATCTATGTTAACTATTTTCTAAACTATAAACTAATAAACAAAATAAATACTAGGGAAAAAAATCAAATCTCCGAAGTCATCCTCAAATGACAGAGTACTATAATATAT
>DWQX01004476.1:0-14956 GCA_018245475.1 Pharmacophagus antenor
CCCGCGCCGGAACTGGGGGGCTTACCCAACGAACTCTTGGCACGGGGCGTTGTGGTTTTTTCATTATTGTTTTTTTTTTTTTTTTTCAATATGACCCAAAGAGAATTTATTGTTTTTTTTTTCGTTACAAGAAAGCGAGTCTTATTGTTAGTGGATCCTTTTAATTCCGTCAGAATGCGATTCACACCGCCGATGTAAATAATAATGTGAAAAATTACACATTTTAACGAAGATAAGGTAAATTTATTAAATGTTTTATACATCGATATTGAACTGATATAATCGATTTGTTCGTTTTTTTTTTACTGCAACAGACTAACGATTTACTATTTAAATTAATTTCACGTGATATTAAGTAACAATTAGATACGTAGTGTAAAGTGATAGTGATGTTATCTCACCCACCGTTCTGACTCTTGTACGTATGACTGACTATAAATGAACAAAACCGCTTCCACCTACGAAACAGGCGACACCTTTGTTAGGAGTTAAGGGTGTAACAGTTACATGCTAGTAACACCCTTTCTGCTATAGTTAATATCAAAGTAGCTTTCGGTTGCGGCAGTAGTTATTCAATTTCGTATAGCAACCGAAACATATATTTTCACTTTACATCGCAACAACGTACCTTAACATCGCATTCCAATTGGTCCAGTTTTTGAAATCCTACTTTAAATAGGGATTTACAGGGTTTTGTGTATGTAAATAAACAACGAGTAGATAAGGTGGGCGAACATTATGTTAATGTAAGGTAAACCCCTGGATACGTAGAGTTGTAAATCCTGTACAGGCGTTAATGTCTCTGTTTATTTTATGCCCTTGTGGTGTCGTTAACTTTTTTTTCTTTTTTTACGTAAATCAATGACGGGATTGTCTTTTCAACCGTTACATCTTGGGCGTCTTTAAAAAATATTATGCTAATTATAAAATAGTAATTTTTTCCATGCTTTAATAACATTTTGTATTGTTTTTTTATTATTTCTAATACATTTTAACTCAACACTTCGCTTTCAGCACTGGTAGGACATTTTAAATCTTGAATACCACTCGACCATCCCCTTTTATGGGACCTTAACGTGTATGAGTGATTCCCATAATCACTTCAACACGTACTCCATGGAATCGATTTATTTCAAACCAATGTTGCGCACGACTCAAAACTATACTAAAAATGAAAAGATTTTGTAAATTTACGTTTTTCTCACTAAGTAATGCCGGTTGCTAACGTGTAGAAATTCGGAATGCATAGAGTTGAATATTTAAAAAAAAATACTGTTTAGCTTAAAAGATTATTTTAATTTCAAAATTCCTCGAAGTCAAGATTCAGATCGACTAAATATATATATCATTTGGAATGATTTTACTTTAAACCTTCATTTAATTGCGACTGTACTTCGAGCGTTAGCTGAAAATCGGTGATTCACCTCTAACAGGCGGATAATCCACTGAGCTACGGCTTTTTGTATCGATTCAGTACACACACACGCATGTACCCAATGTACACTGCGGATGAGTTACATGTTATCTAATTTCATTTTAGTGGTGGCTATATGTATTTATTTTTTATTTAATCTATTTTTTTATATTGTTGCCATTGTAAGTCTCTGTGTGTGTGCTGCTTGTTTACAATAAACGTTTCTATCTATCTATTTACTTTTAAAACGCCAATATGTTTAAAAGTTGCGTTAGAGCAATTGATTTTAATCAAGATTTTTTTTAATGTCAATTGATTTAAGTGACAATTGTGGTCGTTGATGATTGTTAAGATTGCTCGACTAGAATAAATCACACGCGTATGCATGTAAGAACACAGCAATGCAGTTGTGGCGGCAGATTGACTTGTGGTAGCTAGTCAGCCGCTCCATCCGAACTCCATTATACTTATAGCCTGGTAATCGTACTCGGTGGATGACGCAGACATTTATATTGACCATTAAAATATGTCTATGTATACCTTATTAATTAAATTATATGCGGAAATTTTTCATTGAAAACAAAAAAGGCATCATCTAAATGTATGGTGCATTTATGTAATACGGGTTACACCACTAGAGATTACAGAAAGGATTTTTGAAAGGTCGGCCCCTATGATTAAATTACTCAATAGTACATTACTCTTCCCTCTACGGGGACACCGATCTCTTTGCCCCACTTCCGTTATAATCACGTTAAAGCAAATTCACCGGCCGCTCCACTGCACACATAAAATAGTAAATCTACATTTCATCTTTGGTACGATGACGTTTTTATATTAACATTTAGGCCGATTTAATGTTACAGTGTTATTGTATTAAAAAATATTATTATTTATCAATTGCAGTTTTCACCGAACAGTTGATCGGAATGTGTATTGAAAATAATGAAGGGAAATAAAACGTAAATTTTAACAGAAATTATGAGTGTATGCTAACCAAAATTTTCGTATTTCCTACCACTTGGTATTGAGTTTTTTTTTATTTTTTCAATTTATTTGAAACAAACTTCGAGGCATAATCATTCAAACAAATATGAAACGTGCAAATTTGTATCACTAAATAAAATAAAACTGCATAGTGTGTGATACAAAAAACGTTACAAATCAAGTTGTAAAACCGTCTTTTCCTCGGTTGGAAAACAAATTTGTGATTATATTTATGACAGGATATTTTTGCATATGATAATTTTTCAATGTATTATTTATAATTTTTCCACAGATTAATAACACCTGTTACAATGTTAATATTCATATTGTAATTTAAATTTTCTTTTCACTTAAACGGTGATACGATTTACGGGAATAGGTGTTAACCCAATTTTATATACCCTCAAAGACCACAATGCGTTATCAAATATTCCAAGAGTCTGATCCGATAAGTAAACTCCTTATATTAAGTAAATAACTCCGAGTGTAAGGATATCCGTTTAGTATGCTATTTGCTCTCTATTCAATTCGAAAATCTTTTATTGGTGTCGGTTGCTTACCTAGTTTTTATCGACTATGGGACTTACTTGACCTAGATTTCACTTAAATTTAAGTGCCAATGAGTCCATAGATGGTGAAGTTTGCCCGCACAAAATACTTTGACTCTAACGTGTATGACTGTCGAAACAGTAATTTAGTTGTGGCATCAGGTGCACATCGAAGGAAGTAGCTAGTCGGGTTCGAAAATACCGCAGTACAATGCAAACACATGCGGGTCCGGAATGAGACGTGTTACAAGACAACCGGTTAAGTAATGCGCTACAGAGGCAAATACACCTTTCATATTAAATACTATTTAGAGTATCATTAAATAATATGTCGCTTTGACGCTTACTTCGGGAATCCCCCAATTCTCTTTTCATTATTTAATATATCGCTATTAGAAGACAATAGTGTCGTAGTTCTGTATACGTCTTGTTTCTCTGAGCGCTGGCTTACTTTGAAGAATGTAATTGACACATGCTCTGCACTTAATAAGGCAATTGTTCTCGCCAAGCATGCGACCCGTCATATGGATTTAGTACGAACGTCCTCTGTATAAAGTTGACATTAGATCAGCGACTGTCATAAGATGCTTCGTAATTGCATTTCGCGGAACCGCGTCTACGAGATTTCGGCCGCGAAAGAAAATCCTTAGATTTTCCTCGCGCCACCCTTGGCGGAACAACGACGGCGAAAAAATTCATGTTAAGTATAATATTTCCCCTGTTTAAGAGGAAACATAATAAGCGCCCACCCATTTACATTCCACCACTTTGTGTTCCGAACCAGGCATCGCGCTTCTTTCACCCCCCCCACAAACCTTTGGGCCACATCGTCTCATTATTTATTCACAGCGGTAATAAATCTTTAAAAACTCGTTACAATACGAATACCCCATAAAACAAAGCTTTTTATAACAGAAACGTCGTAATATTGTAATTTAAACTACTTTAAAACGTTGTTCCTGGCGAGAGGTCAACCTAGCGTTAGATTGCTGAAAGCACATTGATAATAAACCTTTTAAGTTTGTTGAAGTAATTTTTTTTTCCTCATAACATTAATGGACGTGACGTAATGATCTCGAACTCAAATTTTCTTTATTAAATAGAATCTGTACGTCCACTTTTAAGCGTCTTACAAGAACTGACAATAATTTCGGAGGGGAGTGGAGGATGGGGGTGGAGGGTTGTCTATCTTTATTTTTTGTGATCGTATTAGTAAAATCTAAAAAAAATGTACACCATATATAGACCAATTTATATTTAAACGTTTTCATCCCTTACATAGGCATGTACGCAATAATTTCCTAGTTGTGACATCAGAAAGACATCGAAGGCAGTAGCTAGTACAAAGTGTGTTACACGTAACATTTAAATTTATTAATTGATAAATAAATTACACCGTCTGGCAATTTGTCGCACAAACATACCGTGACGACTAAATGAGTTCGACTCCTTATAGACCAATGTTTCACAAGGTGGGGCGCAGAACCCACAAGGGGGCAATTCTGTCATTTAGGGGAGGGGCAATTAGCAACTGTTTAAAATAATAGCTAATACACTTCATTGCATTTCTAGGTTTTTATTTGGTTTTAGCTGGGTAATTGGATAAAAATTACATGGGTCGAGAGCGACATTGTAATTTATTTTACTCAAAAGCGGTACATTGAACCAAATAGGTTGGGAAACACTGTTATAGAGCCTAATCTGCAATCGCTCTAGACCATAACTTTATTATAATGTTTCTGCAAATATCTAGAGTAAATAGTTTGTCGGTCCGAGAGTGGTTCAAATACCATATAAATTGGTCACTACCAAGCTAACCGCAGTCGCAGGAGTTACGGGTTGAGTTCTATCCATTTAAACCATACTCCCTTTAATGCATTGCTTTTTAATTTGCGTAGTTTAGATTATATCAGACAAAATATGTATTACCCGAAACGCTATAGTTTTATAAGTGTATTGTACAAATAAAATCGATTTCGCCTAATACAATTCGCATTTTCCGTACAGAATGACTGAATTTTTTTTTCATAATCAATTAATTGAAGTTTTTCAAGCTCGAAAAACAAAGTCGTAACGCTTGCAAGGGAAGCCGTAGTTGAAGAAGGTTTTTTTTTATATAAATAGCAACTGAGTTTTATTTAACTTAGGTAATTCGCCTTTTTCACTGTCTACCCTGAGCTTCTGTTGAAAACAAACAAAAGTACTCATTGTTCTTGGCTCTGATACCAATAGCTATTAAAAGAAAAATAAAAGCGTTTAATTATATTTTAAAACGAAATTGTATGTTATTTCTTTTGACCATATTGATTCTTTTCTTTTTTTTATATAGGCAAATTCTATTTATAATTATATATTACGACTACGTGAATGTCCAATACTATTGAAATTGTCTTTTAAAAACGATTTAAGAAATTTTCGTAAAATTTATTAAGAGATTCGTTTAAGCGATGATAATTTATGTACATTTTATGAATATGAATTATTTAAAATACTTGAATAGGGTCAAACGGTATACTTCATTGGACAAGTAATGTCTTATAGGCGGTGAGGCGGTGACCTGGTTAATAAAGTGATAAATTTCATTCTTTTGCAAATAATGTTTGCGCACCAAGCTTCAATATCGTAAAAACTCTATCGTGGTTTTACACATCAATAGGCATAATTACACATATATATATATATACATCGTCGATATAATTTATATAACGACCAAAATACAAACTAAGCGCTTTTCGCACGTGGCACCATCGGAAGATGTTACGGGATCTACGGTTACAGCTATTATATTTATAATTTATTTTTTTTTTATTTATCAATCAATGTGATACAGCTTCGACCGGTTGGCCGCTGAACACCACTGCCTCCGCATCAAGTTGCTCGGCGACTGCTATTACTGCGTGTCCGGCATACCGGAGGCGCGCGACGACCACGCCAAGTGCTGCGTAGAAATGGGCCTGGACATGATCGATGCTATCGCGTAAGTAAAAACTTCTTCAATTAACAATTACCGTTATAGGAAATGCGACCCACCATCTATCCATAAGTTGAAGTAATACTTATTATTCTAAGGCGTAACGTTAACACTACGTTTGGTGACAGGACGTTGATGTCACTTGTTACGATTAAGAAGTAACAGATGAACTGAACATTGTGTCTTTAAAGCCAAAGACCCATCAAAATCTTTTTATGTGCCTTTAGTTTTTGTAATAAGATAAAAGTTGGGGATTTAAGTGTCTGCTTTATTATATTAAGATCGTCCATTGCATCTGTTATTTAAAAAAAAACTTCCATGTAAATTGAAATTTCCACCGGCGCCAAACATAAATATTTATCTGAAATTTGCGGACGTCAAAGTGTTACTCGTAATACTAGTTTATTTTTTATTGTTAATTAAATTTAATTCCTTAATTGCCGTTTCTAAGTCTGCGCTAAAAAAAACTGTTTAATTATAAAATATTAGTGATATTTGCTGCTCTTCTTTGAGCTTTATCACACAAACAAAGTCGTTCGGCAACGCAGTTGCAGCTCCCCGAGAGTTGCGGTTGTCTATGGGCGGCGGTAATCACTCTCCATCAGGTTAACCGTTCGCTCGTTTGCCCACTCTTCCTATTAAAATAAAAAAAAAAAGTTAAATTTCCAATGTGTAGTCAAAGCGCTCTCGTAAAAGGGTTGCGTAATGTGAGACGAGTTAAAATGACGACTCCCGCTCCCGCAACGCTCGGCGACTGATTAAACTTTGCGAAGCATTGCGTCGCCGCGGTAACGGGACGGAGACTTCACTGAAAATGCCGACAAATCCGATACCTTTGTGGAAGTGATCAGACTCCGATGCGACAAACGCCAACCGGAACGTCGGAGACGGCGCCGCTCTTCAGCTGAGCGGGCAATTTTCGAAAAATTTAAACTCGCGCTCCCGAAATTTATTCGAAATTCAAGCAGAGTTTAAATTGAACCGAGAACGTTTTCAATTTCACTTTCCGCACGATCGCCGTGATCTCCGGTATTTTCAATCTCACTTCCACGACATTCCGCGACCGAGTTAGCGGCGAGAGTTTGGAAAAACAAAAAACATGTCCCCTAGCACCGTTCCAGTCGCGGAAGCGGTCAAATTTTTATTCTCATGTAACTTTATCCAATTACAACTTTTGTCAGCGAATTGTGTAAAATGTATCTTTATAAAATATAATTAACGTTTCAAACTCATCAGTCGCGTCAGGAACATCCACTGAATCAAAAAATTGTTTACTTCGCTTAGTAACTTTAATATGTTACCCCCGAATTGTTTAGCAATAATTCTTGTATCATTTATGCTACACCTAATTAAAATATAGTTTTTAATGAAGGTGTTATTCACTACATAAGTTTAATTAAATATTTTAACAGATTTTATATAATTTTATCATTGATCTCTCTGGCTTTCCCAGTGTGTGTGTTTTATTTTTATTGATTTATGTAAAGTTAATACAATAATTATTTCAGTTTATAGAGCAGAAATCAAAACTTACAATTTTTATATTATTAGTTACAATGGAAAATTTTTAAATATTATATATTTTGTTTTTAAATATTTTATATATTTATGTATGTATATATAGTTGAAATAAGTATAGGTGTAATTGAATCTATTAATGCAACGCGCTTATGTACCTATCTGTGTTAATACCTTTTGTTGTTCAGGACATATTTTGTTCGCGAATACTGATACGTATAATTCCGTTGTTTTGCAATTGATATTGATTTGCAAATATTGATATTGATTTTTTTTTTTGCATAAATAAAGTAATCTTTACAAATGTACTACATAGATGTACTACGCACCAATACAAATGTTATATATGTCCTGGCCCCGACGACGAAGTTGCTGCAGATTTGGAACACGCTAACTTTTTGGTTTTCACTTTAACATCTGCCGCAACAGTTTGGTACGCGAGGTGATGGCGGTCAACGTTAACATGCGCGTGGGCATCCACACCGGGCGAGTGCACTGCGTGGTGCTCGGGCTGCGCAAGTGGCAGTTCGACGTGTGGTCCAACGACGTCACACTGGCGAACCACATGGAGAGCGGGGGCGTAGCCGGGTGAGTTTACTCGGTGGCGTGACGAGCGTACGTGTTAGATTATCGCCGGTGTTTTACGCCAGTTTTACGGAGTGGTTTCCAGTTTCTTTCTCGAGGCCATTGCAATGTCACACGTTAATCGTTATGTTACCATTTTTACAAAGAGAGATGTAAGGCGAAGTTGCTGTAAAATATGCCAAAAAGATAAACTGAAAATTCGGACACAAGTAGCGTGAAAGTGTAATTTTTAATAAACGTTGTTGTCTAAATGACGCGTCCCGTAAACCTATTGTTGAGGGCGGCGATACATTCAGTTTTGTGCTATTTATCGTATAGTATTTTCTCAAGCTGTATAAAAATTTCATTTCATTCAAATAACAAATAATGCAAGCCCGTTGGCGTAATTTAACTTAGGATCAGAGTAATATTCGTGGAAAATGTCTCGGATTATTATTTTATTTATTTAATTTTAAGTGATTTAGAACGATGCGTTACTTATATGTTTATAGATATAAAAGAATAAAAATGTAATAATAAACTTAAAACAGTTTACTGGAAATTTCTCGTTTTAGAAGTGTCGTTAATCTTAAAATCCGATCAGTTGTAAATATAAAATGTATAAAAATTATTTCACTATATACATTTTGAAATTACAGCAGTCGCACGATATGAACGATTCCAAATACATTTCGCTGTTACGCGTGATTTTAAATCCCATATTTTTTTTTTATGATCTTATTCAAATAGACATCTGTTAAGTTGTTTATCTATCCAAAGTCCATCCATAAAAAGAATTTCACAGTACAGAAATTATGATCACATGCAAATATATGTCTTATGTTCTATGCTTTTTGAAATAAAATCACCTGTCTACGCTATTAACCTTCCCGATACTAAGTGTAGACATCGTATCTTAGAATTAAGTACAACAAGTACTCTTAAGAATACTCGATAAATTTTGAAGTTACGACTTCAAGGGGCCTTTACCGGTCTCGCAATCGTCTTTAATACTCAATAAATTGTTATAATTTTCAAGTCTAAGTAATTATTGATTTTTTTACTAAATAATAACTCAAAGTGCTGCGATTTTATAGTGGAGTAGTTTTTCGAATATAACTAGTTAACACTAGATTTACCGACACATTTTTATGGTTTTCTTTTTGAATCTGTAGTAATTTTGTGTATCATCGTATTCTTATTTTTCCTGTTTTATAATAAAATGCATAGAGTAATGTTGCCAGAGGCAGTAGAAAAAAATAAAAAAGTCGAACGTATATTAGTATACGGAACTTTTTATCTAGAGTTCATCCGTCAAAATGACGGATTCGGTTGAACTACTATTAATTACCATCCTCGTGATATCCATCTGACGCTATAACAGCATTATATATTTTTATATGAAAGAAATTACATAATTAGTTTTTGCAATAAAATATTATATTATTAATTAATTATATAATAATTGTAAGAAAACTAAAGGCATACTTAAAAAAAAAACTACGTTATTTAGTTACCTGCTTAAAGTACGTCAACTTTGACTTTAATCAAAATTTATTATGGAATATACGTGTATAATAGAGAACGTTTTCAATAATGCCTATTTGACAATAACTATAATAATATCAAATACTTTAATCAATCACATGTTTAAAGTATTATCCATAGATGTATTAATATTACAGTGTTAAAGGAGCGGAGTGATATAAATTCAATTTTTTTTTTTCACCACCAGACGCGTGCACATCACGAAGGAGACGTTGGAATGCCTCGGCGATGATTACAAAGTGGAACCGGGACAAGGTGACCAGCGCAACGCGTATTTGAAAGACCATAACATCGAAACATACCTCATCGTCCCTGATGATACTAGCCGAGTGGTAAGCAGTAAAGTCCTTACTGTTTATTGATACAAGCGTCACCTTGCTCAACTCCGCGACCAAATAAAACTATAATTAATTTGTTAATTAACATTGCTTTGTTTTTATCGCAAATTATGCGTACGTGTGTAATGCGTTTTACACGTTTCGCCACTACGCGCGGCGTGCTCAGGTGAAGTTACGGGTTCATCCGTTCGACGTCGAATGATATTATTTTATTTAACGTCTTATACAACTGTTGAATACATTTTTTTTATATTAGTAAGCGTTATATTTTTGTCACGCGATGGATTACTGAGTTTATCACCTAGTTTTTTTTTTATTTCATGTTTCTTTCATTCTAAACTGGATACTGTACTATTACTTATAACATTATTTATACGTTAACATAAAGACAAAATGTAACAATGAGGTATTAAAGTAAACAATTTTTTTCTATACAGATATGTGTAATAGATAAAAAAAATAAAAAAACTTATTACATCGGAGTGGGTACTAATAAATAAAGTTAAAGTAGAATGAAAAACAAAAAAATCCAATTAACTAAGCTGGGAAAGAAAGTAAACAGTAAAAACAACTGTATTGTGTTTATTTAGAAATTTCATCAAACATTAAACTACGAAACTCTTAGATACATTTTGCTAAACAAATGAACAACCCAAAAAGTGCTTCACCAACGACGTGTTTTTTTGTATATGCCAAATACCTAATAAAAATCTTATCACTGATAAGCCATTAAGTGCACTTTGCGGAATTGCTTTAGGTCTCTACCCACATTGGTCATTTGTTTCCTTTATATTATTCTCTATAAACCACTGGGAGTTCCAGCCTTTCGAAATTTTCCAGGACTATATTCGTATGTGAAGAAAACATAACTCTTCGAAGTTATTCTTTATCCATTTTTACAATATAAATTCTAGCGAACATATTAGTATATTATTTATAGAGCGAAATTTATATATCTCTACTAAATATATGTATAACATTATAAACATTGTGTACCGCAATATATATTACTTAATGAATACCTAATCACTACCATTAGTGAAACAAATATTTATTAGCAGTAGTTCATTATAATGCTAGAGTTTAGTGTCCCCAGATTGAAATCTACCATTCGACCATTGCTAAGCGAAAATACACAGCGCAATTGTCCCCCTATTGTTTTGAGATCCCCCGTGAAATAACTTGAATTGTTCGCAAACAACTCTCTACCATGTAAACATCGAAGATTTTTTATGGTTGTATTGTAATTAAGTAAAGATGAATAATAAGGGCGGGCATGCAGGGAAAGCTTAATGTGAAAAATAAATGTTTTTTTTTTACTTTTTTATCTTTACGATGGCGCGCTTACATTGTAGCAATCATTATTTAATAATTTTAGTGCACTATATTACTTAATACGTTATCGACCGCTGATGAAAAAGAAATTCCCTCATATCATGTTTTTGTTGAAAAACTCTTTATAGCACAGATTGTTTTTATGAATAGAGATAAGGAACTGAACAATCGTCTGAATGTTTGTCTCCCAATAGGCATCAGCTACAACATTCAGAATAACGGTGTAATCCTGGGCGAGCGCCGACGACGAAAAGCCTAAAAATCGGCTACCGGTCGAAGTGTTAAATAACTGATTATTCGAGCTTGTTGAAACCATCGCCACTGCTTGAATATACGATTACGTTCTCAATATTTACAAGAAAGTAAATGTAATCAGATTTTTTGATACAGCCCTCATTACATTTGATAACTAGGTGTCTACCAATGAATCATTAATAACTCGCTAAATGACACGGAGTTCATATGTGATTGGTATTTTATGTTAAAAAATCCACTCCTCGATAAAACTCATTGTCGATCGATTTTTGATCATTGTTGTCGTATTAAATTGTACCATGTGTCGAAAACTCGACGTCCAACATTATAATAGTAAAAGCGAGAATAATACATAAGATATAAATTATAAAGAAAAAAATAGACCCTGTCAAAATATAACATAGGGAAACGAGAAAAAAAGAGAAACAATAATTCCGCCTTATTTTCAAAGCATCTAAGTAATTGATATTGTTGTCAATACCATGTTTTTGGTATGTCGTGGGGATAAATCGTTGACTTTATATGGGATTCGCTTACTGAAAGCCCCAGTTGGTCTTCCTCAATGCGTTACGGGGGGGCCTACATCTAAACACGTCCCTGGGAACGTCGCAACCGCTCCCTGACCTATATGACCTACATAATAATTTAATAAAACATTCACACGATACAGATATAACAAACTAGTGATCATTTAACGCCACCGTAGCTTAAACTAGGAATTCTTATACTGACTGCGGCCGTGGCGCATTGGTTTACCGTTAATAATGTAAACGTTCCGGCTTCGATTCTCGAGCCATAGGAGTAGTGGAGTTTGGATGGCTAGCTTCCACCCTCGATGACAATCTGCCGTCATGAAAGCATTGCTGCGTACCGGCAGTCGTACATATTATAGCCAAAAGTATTCTAGGCGACCACCCCACGCCTATTGCGTCCTCATTGACACTTTAACGCGAGGTTAAATCGAGGTCAAGTGTTAACCGTTAACCGATAAAGTAATACATTTTAACCTATATCATTAAAAGTAATATTTTATAGGACACGAAACCGGCGCACACGCTGGCCGGAAACGGAAACGTATCTAAGGAAATGCGCGTCATGGGGCACGGATCTCAGCACGCAAAGAACTCCTCCAAGTGAGTATATATTAATGTTAATTTTTATAATACGTGAAACTTCGACATAATGTTGCCGAACTCAATGCATACCTTGAATATGCCACGTGTAGTGGCGAAGGGAGTTTAGATTGTGAATTAATCGCAACGTTTACGATTTAAAAGAGCGAACAGTATTAGCAATTTAAGTTCTGTTTTATTGAGAAAAAAATCTCTTAACTATTTAAAACCTACAATTATACTAATGATAGCATATATTTATGCCGTTACAAAATCTGGAAATGAGTATCGCTAATCAATTATCTGTTTAAAAATCGGTTTTAGAATGTGAAAGTTCAGTAATGACATCGGGTGATCAGTTATAATAAAGTCTTGCAAATTCCTATGTTTTTTTTAAATACAAGCGCGTACCAATTTTCACGGCGATGTGCCATATTTACCAATTATTACGATGGCGTAAAGACCGAAAAAGAATCATCGCCTCTGTCACCAGGTCACGCCATGCCCCTCGATCTTGTAAATTGATTTTTATCCAAAATTGTTTATTAAATAAAACAATTAGAAGAAAATTAACATAAGTAATAATTTCAGTGATTTAGATTCTCGAATAATTTGTAACGTCCATTTATATTTATTTACGGTTTAACCGTATCAGTTGTGTGAAAAAATTTTGAATGTCGTCATCGCCTCTGGAGATAAATCGGAGGAAGGATTTCGCGTAATCTATTCGCGTAACAAATTCTGTCGGTACGATTTAGGACTACGGTTCATTTGTCTTTATTACCTAATGGCGTGTAACGTTTAATTTTCCCTTAATACGATTCACTGTTAGTCCTCATGTTGATGCGACAATGAACCAGTCGTTTGATAACAAATAGCTGTTGTAAAAGCTTAATAGAGATAAAAAGAGATTAAAATTAAGTAAAGCAATTGTAAAATCAAAGCATGAACAAGTGTATTTTATCTAGAACCTCAATGTAAAACTGTAACATATATGTTAATCGTCTTAAAAGCGGAAGGTAACACACCCCCGGCCCACACCCCCTTCATTTCCGCTATTTTAAAAATCCCTAAGTATATCGAAAAAGTAGAACGCTGAATAATGAAAGGCGACAATATGGCGGAGCAAATTTTGGTGACGACGTACACATATATCAAAATAATAACTACTTTACCGATTTTGTTAAAATAGCTCGTAACATATGATCGGGATGGCATAATATCGTATACTGCTGCATGTGATCTGTAAACATGTTCGTAAACATACAAAGTATATAAATTATGTATTAAACGATTAAAAAAGTGATGATAACAACAACAATACAATTGTAACAATATTTATTAGCAATCAATAAAGCTAAATATTTTGTTTCTATGATAAAATGCTTACAAATAATGTAAGCATTTTATGATACACTTTGACGGATTGGTCATTATACAAATGAAGTTTCAAATGGCATGGCGACTCGTTAAGCAGATTTATTTTCGCTCGGCAATAATAAAAACACATCGCGTCCGGTTTTACTTTCCGCAACACAGCAATTTCTGTATGAATGCACAGAGCTTACAAGTTTGCAATTTCTATCAAGTTCAGCCAAAGACGTTCCCCGAGCGGGCCAGTTTTAATAACATTTCCACTTTACCGTGGGACAATTGTTGGTTGAAACTCGGAGCGAAAAGTTGGAGGTTCGCACATTGTAGTTTTCAACTCGAGCGATGGTAATACCTTTGAGAACGTAACTTTGATGACGACATTTCTCATTCGATAAATTTTAACGAACCCGTTACCTGTGATCCGTTGGAACGTGTGAAACTTGATACGATTCAATCCGAAATGGGATTTTTATTTTTTTTTATAGTTGACATATATTAATTTAACTGTACAAAAGTTTCTCTGTACAGAAAATATTTAGGTCTATATTACACATAAGGGTTTATGGATACGAAGAGAGTTTAAATATGTTATTATTTCTCTCCAAAACTAAAAAATTAGTAGCGGAGTGTACAGACAACAATGCATGGCTCTGTATAGGAGCCAAATACTGAAGGTATATCCGTGACTAAATTAAATTGCAGCGAAGCAACTACAGTCTATTTGTGCGGTCAAGTTGATAGTTTTTTTTTTATTTATTATTTGAAGTCTTCAGAATTGTTCTTACGTGTAGTTATGTGAACAGAGTCGACACTAACAACGAGAACAAGAAACCTGAGGACGAAGTCAACGAATACCTGATGAAGGCGATCGACGCCCGTTCCATTGACCGCCTCCGAGCTGAGCACTGCCAACCGTTCACGCTGACCTTCCGCGACACGAAGCTCGAGCGCAAGGTAATTTAAATGAAAGATAGTTAAATATATATATATAT
>DWQX01004477.1:0-14955 GCA_018245475.1 Pharmacophagus antenor
AACGGCTTTGTTACTGGCAAAAGATCGGCCGATGAGGATGCGTCTGAACTTTTGAAATTGGATGATGCCAGCGACGGGGGTGCCGCGCTGTATGGCGGCTGCGGGGGGCGGGGTCCGCGACCTCGCCCCCCGCGCGGCGGCGAACGGGCGCGCCAATGTCAGGGCCGGTGCAGCGGTCAGCTGACGTCTGGCGGCGCGCGGGGGCCGCGGCTCCCGCTGCCGAGGTGCAGTCGACTCCCGAGCCTCGTCGGGGATGCACGTCTCCGTTCCGCGGCGCGCTAACGTCAGCAGCGGCCGGCGGCTCCGCGCGCTACTCCGGCGCCGGGGCTGTCTTTACCGAGTCAGGTACCTGAAGTAGCGCGCGGGGCCGGCGGCGCGGCGTCGCGAGCCCGCACCGCCCACCACCGTCCGGCCGCCGCACGCCCATTGTACTTCATCAGGTGCTCTGGTGATGAACGTTCCAGGCGCTTGTTGGAGTACACTTACCGTGTCGGCGGCTGTCGTCCGGCGTCGGCGCGGCGCGGCGTCGGCGCGGGCGCAGCGCGGCACGTGGCGCCGGCACGTGGCGGCGCCCCACGAGCACCGGTGAGTCACAGCGGTCGACAACCGCTCACACCCCCGCCTCCCATTCCGCACCCTCGCTAATTCCGCACGCACGCAAATATCATATTCGCATTGGTCATCGAACTCCCAAAGGCAGATATTCAACAAAGGCGAGTGGAACTGGTTTTCGGTGTGTATATAATCCGACGTCGCCCGCCCGCCGACCGGCGTGGTGCCCGCGCGGCTCGCGGGCCTGCGAAATGTGCCCGCGCGCCGCCGGGGCTCGGGCGAGGAAAAAAAAGTATGCGTGTCGTCCGAGGCAACGCGCTTGCGGTCACGGGGCTCCGTGTTAACACAATGGTGGGCGAACAAAGCGTTTCAGAACCGCGAGCGGCGTCGGGCGGCGTTCGCTTCATGTTACAGCATTAATTGTATTTTCCCTTTAGTTAGCATCCCGACGCAAACGTCACTTTTCACCAATGCAACCACTGCCACCGCCACTCGTACCGTTCCACTTTCATACATTCCATGATTTCGCGAGCACGCGAGAACTCGCCACTTATCGCCCGTTCGCACTTTAAGCCGCTGCGATAAAGATAAGTTTCGGTCCGTAATGTTAAAAAACTATGATATAACGCGAACCGCCAATAAAAATACACGTCTCGGCTGGATGATTCACAGGCGGGCCTCTAATCATCCGATTGAATGTGTGACACGATTCAGTTTCCGTGTTAGATGTAAATGTATCGAATAGCATTGGTAGGGTGATAAGTTTTGTCTCTAATCATAAATTGGTACATTCGTACAACAGCTCACCAATGTCGGACACAAACTTTTTTAATGTCTGTGTGACGTTATAAGTAAATTTTATTAATCAGCTATTAGTTACATTTCTACCTCCGTTCGACAATATGTTTTCATTATTCTGTTGCCGATTCCTATTAAACCTCCTTGCTCGTTCGTCATGTGAAACAGCTTAATGTGTTATTTAAAAAAAAAACCTTATATTCTCTCCGTCGGCTCTTGGACGTTGAGTCACTCGGTGAACGGTCCCGCAGAGATTTCTAATTCGGCCTTAGATTTCGGCCTCGCTTGCGTCCGTCCGTTACTGAGAAATTTTCGTGCAAAACAATTCGTTTGAGGAAACTCGTGTCGAAGTCGATTTCAAAATAATTTTTTTTTATTATAAATTTTGAGAATAAAGTTTCTATATAAATATCTTAAATAAAATAAAGTTTCTTGTTCTTGTTCTAACCACACATTTCGCAATGATAAATGAACGATGATTACATTCGTTGTTTAAACAAAGGAATGTGTTTTATAAAGTTGTCTTGTCAGTATTAAGTTCATTAATATCGTTATTGCTTATATTTATTCGTACATATCTTCAGGAAACATTTGGAAGACCATTTTGAACGTTATGTTAAAATCAAATTTCAAGTCGAGATAACAACGGTAATCATTATAATATAAATGGCCAAGTGGGTAAACGCAAATAAAATCACGTTTCTCGTAAGTATTTTTCTTTTGTTGTAGTGGCATTAGAAATATAATCTGTGAAAATTTCAACTGTCTATTACGGTTCACGAGATAGACCCCACTGACAGACGTACAGACAGACGGCGGAGGTTCCGTAATAGGGTACGTTTGTCATCCCGTGAGGAAAGTACCCTAAAAAAGTATCTTCTTTATAATCTGGTTTCAAAAAGTGGGCGTTTCTTTCATATGACATTCTCAAACAATAACAAAATATAATTGAATATTAATAATTATAACTATTTAAAGATTTAAAAGAATATAAAAGAATGTAAAAAAGATTATATATATATATATATATGTGTTCTTTGTAATTTCAAATACAAATTAGAAAAGTTGTTTAGTTATTATATTTTTAATAATTTTCTTATTGTTTAAAAATGATTTTAACTTATTTATGCAATTGTTAGTGCCTAACTTACCTACATATTGCCTGTATAGGCGTTGTGCTGGGTTGAGAAGACCGGAGATCCTAGGTAATAACACCATGGTAACCAGCGGTGACAGTGAATATGTAAACGCCAAATATCAACTATTAATGTTGAGATGTCAACACATGTCCCTTATCAAATGAACTGTGAATGTTTTTGTTTACAAACATGTCCACATCACTGCACGTTGATTTTTAACAAAAAAATATATATTTTATTTATTATAATCTCTTCACAATACATATTTTTAATGATTTAAATTCATAGCAAAATAATAATTTATCATAACATTAAATGCACACATAATAGAAATTATGCACACTTTAAATTGTCAAATATAAAATAAAAACGTCATAATAAATAGCTAAATTTATTGAAAATACTTTAGTCTTTAAAAACTGATAACAATTTAATCTATTATATTAAATTAATAATATTGCATTTAAATTTTGTCTACAAAAATGATTACTTGTTTTTTTTTAAATTGCTTTTAAAAATGTTTAATGCATTATTTAGTTTGTCTTAAATACAAACTAAATGCACTTTAACCATCTCGTTATTTGGAGGTCCGTTAAAATACGTTAAATATCATAAATTATTGTCAAATTTTGTATGTATATACATACAAGATTATTTAAATTATAGATAAATTAATTTTCAGCAATTTTGACCACCAAACACAATTTTCATTAAAAAAAAATTAACGATTGTGTGTTCTCATTTTCTCTTTCTCTCTCTATTTTTGACTTGTTTTAGTGACCTCTTCAGTGTTTAACAATTTCCACGCAATTGATCCACGCAACAATTAATTTTAATTTTTGATCGATTAAGACAAAACCGTACTGTTAACGCGTCGTTTAAGAGTAATAAGTTTATTGACTTTGCCGGACTGTTGGCTTCTGCTTGATAAGGTTTGAATAGCGCAAATTAATTATAAATATAATACTTATCATTGTAACTCGAACGAGGAAAATGACAAAGCTGAAACATTTTACACTGTTCTTGTTTTCGATAATTTGACAACCGGTAATGTTTAACACCAGAATTCCCGACTCATTTTTAAGGTTCTCTTTTCGAATCTTTACTTTTTTTTTGCATTATTGTATTTTATCTGTATGGCAATAAAAGGTATAGAATAATGTTGCCAGGGGCAGTATAAAGAAATAAAAAAAGACATACTCTTATTAGTATACGAAACTTTTTATCGGTTGAACGGTTGTTCCGTCAAAATGATGCATCTGGTAAATCTAGTGTTAATACAATTTTTACACCAGGGTAAATCTTTCATTCCCTCGGAATAACAGATATAATGTTTTGTCCTTATTATCTACCCGAACGGAGTCGTAAGTTATTTTATATCATTTAACGCTTCGCCAACCATAATGTCACCTCACTTTTTTATTACTAAAACGTAATATTTGCGTAGCAGCATGACAGAAGTTTTTTTTTTTTGAGTGGGTCAACCCTATAGGATAGTTTTTTTTTGTCAGGCTAGTGAGTATTTTAAATTTAACTTAAGTTGCTGGGTTAATACATGTTCACTACTGACATCTCTCTTGTTGTTTCTATTAGGCCGAATGGACATAAGTCACATTTCCTAGTTATAATACTAATAAACTTACTGCTCAACTTTTGATTTAGTAAAACAACTTTTGTCCGGTCTTTTTTCAGACATGTTTTCATTGTTTTTTACCGACCACAAGAACGAGGTTACCTATTCGCTACGCATCTCCTTTTGTTTCTTTTTCCATTCATACTATAGGTTCACACTCTCTATATACTTATATATTTATATAAACTTGTTTAAATTTTCAATCTTTAATAAAATATTTTTTGTTGATTCACTCTAGTTCAATCATATTCTATTTTAACTTGTAGAGGATGATACGATGTTTATACAGTTATATCTCAAATATTAATTTTTTAATTAAATTTAATTGATTGATTTCACTTTTATGGGGGAGGAAAAGAAATCTTTTATCTAAGATATTTAGCGAGATATAAATACTAGTGGTAAAATGCGTAAAGATTTCAATCAAGTTCTCAAATTTTTCTTTGTTGACCTAACTACGATCTATTTAAGACTTTAATTGTATTTGTTACTTGTTTAACGCATAACCACGCATAACTTATTAATAGTTATTTTAATTATTTATTTCTATTACTATTTAAAAGGGTGTACCTAGAAATTAGTATAATACAGATTAAAAAAATAGTCGTAATATTCGGAAAACATGATAGGAAGATTTTGAACCAGTCAATTCCAGGTGTAACTGTTAATGATGTAATTTAAATATTTATTTTTATTAAAATTAGGAAGTATCTTTTAGTTCGTATTGCAAAATTAACCAGCTAAATGCGTACGACCTGTATACACGTCAATATAAATACGTACCGTGAAACAGTTGCAAGTGTATATTCGGCTTGTAAAATAAAAAACGAAATACAATCGACTGTACGTAGAAATTCTACATATTTCGTAAATCGTAAAAAGCTTATTTACTCCAAGCGTGTAAATGAACTTATCTTTGCTCGCTTTCAGTTCTGTTGTCTGTGATATTTTAAAAGTAAACTTCATTGATAACAAGTTAAAAAACAATCCAATCCTAGAGGTTAGAAAATAAAGAATATATCTGCAATTGATCATAATTTCTATTAAAAAATTTATTCGTTATTTCTATTTATCATCGCTTTGACCATTTGTGCTTATTGTTAATAATAATAATAATAATATACTAATAAATAAAAAAAAATAAAGTACATTTTTCACAGACAGCTTTCTTATTCCAAGCTAGGCAGCACCTGTAGTATATATAGGTTATCAGATACCGATTTACCTATACGTACATGGATATTTTCAATACATATTTAAATATATATCTACAACCAGACACACAGCAAACACAACCGTTCGTTTCATGAATCTTTGTCATGAGCTGGAACTCGCGACCCCTGGTGTAACAAGCAATCACTAGTATTACACCTACGTATCAGACAAGTATAATTCACCACATGCGTATTTCGTTTGAGGTAGTTGTATAGTTTTTTTTTTAATTTTGACCATGTAATAATATTTATTAACAATAACCCAATAACAAAATGGCCTCCATTTGTATTATTAAAAAAAGGAAATAGAATTATTTTTACCATACGAATATTAATTAATTCAGTAGTGAGGCCGTCAACTTAATTAGTTGATTTGAGGTTCTTCATTATATAATAGTCGTTATTAATTGTGTAAGCGGGGAAATGTCGAGAGTTGAACATTGTTCTTGCTTCCAACGCTGTAGAAGCCCCTGGAATAAAGACTTAATATATATAAGTAAAAATGTTTCCCGACCAGTTGCCGTTTAGCTTACCAGAACCTGTTGCGTACGATTTCTCACAATAACAGATTATATAATCACACTCAATATTATTTTTTTTTTCTTATAAATGTACCTTTTTAAATTCACGTATCGTTTTCAATTCGTTAATTTAAATATTTTTGTTATTAAATAGGTAGAATATGATTTATGAAAATAAATACGAGTATAGTAGTCAAGATTAAGAAACCGAAACAATCTTTTTTTTTTTAATGAACAACAAGAATATTTTTGATTCGACGCATATCTATTGATCCTTTTTAGTCTGTTCTTTTTTTGTTTTTTTTTTGCATGATCATTTATAACTTTTTAGTTTGTGGTTCGAATTTCAATTCATTTCATACCTTTACTCGCATAATTTCATTATCTACAAAATGACAAATAAATATTGGTTTATTATATCAACTCCTTACAAGAATTGTCGCTTCTAAAAACGATATAAAATGCTAAGCAAATCCACGCACGCAATGTATCTTTTTTAATTTATTCTGTACGACCACTTTGCATGGCACTCTATAGATAAGATCGTAGTAAGACGTGGTCGTTGGCCCCTAGAATCATATTTTAAGGTTACTCGTATTAAACAATTTGAAAAAGGTCTCATTGGAAAAATTTAAATAGATAATATAAATTTTCATTCACTTTTTATTGATTTTGATATAGTCACATAGCAACAATATTGTTAAATTTTATAACGAATAATAATCAAAACTTTTTTTATAAATATAAAAAAAAAATATTATCCAATATGAATCTCTTAATGGATAATTTCTTATTTTAGATTTAATAGTGTTTTCAATTAGGTAATATCTAGTTTACAAGTTGAACTAATTAGAAAATTAAATTGCTTATCTAACTTACCTGAACTTAGTTTTGATGTTTCTAGTTTCAGCTAATTTATTTCACAATAATACGACGTACGTTAAATCACTAAACTATTATTTATTTGACAAAGAAATATATGTATGTTTTATTTATATTCGCGAATGAAAATATGGGCCATTTGATCGACAATTTTTACCTAACACCATGTTTTTAAGACATACCAAGCTTGTTGTCATATTCCAGTTGTGACTGATATAAAAAAAATATTTTATAAATTACTTTCACAATACATTTGCAAAAAATTGTGTGTTATTATAACGAACGCCAAAACGTATGCTAATACATACTACGTCACTAGTTAGTGTATAAAGAATATTAATTAATATATTTTCCGTTCATATGAGATACATTATGAATTAAGTTAGCTATAATACCACAATAAAATTGTTTTAGTGCGTAGACATTTATAAATTATGAATAATGACATTATTGATTTCCATTTCACAATGAGAGATTTACTCGTATTATTAAATTGTTGGAAGTGTTTAGATGTAACATAAACTGTCAACTCACAATTGGTCAGCGTGGTGTATTTGGCCTTTCTCTTCTTGAGGTAGAAAGCCCAGTTCCACCAGAAGGAACCCAAAAGTGGTCTATGTCTATATGATAGCTATATATATATATATATGTGTTTGTGTGTGTCGGTGGAACAATAACTACGTATTACCCAATAACTGCGCAGGAATATTGAAGTAAAAGTAGTGTGGTTGGACGGGGGAGGTTTCTTAATAAATATCCCTCCTTTTGCGCATTATCGCACCTTTACCTCCATCTTATCATATTATCCTTGTCTAAAAGGTATTATTAATTGTATATATTACAACAAAACAATCACATTACAATTTATACTAAATATTACGTTTTTTTTATCAGCATTTAACATTAATTTTACACAAAGTTAAGTGTACAATTAGGATGGTGATGTGTGCCCGCGTGGAACCTATCTCTCGTATGTAATACTACCGGAACCGGAACATTGCTGTTATAACGGTATATTGACATTAAAGGTTGTGGCCAGGCTGACGGGTTTGAAAAAACTATAATCATCCATACTTCACTAATCAGGTGTTGCCATGTCCATTGAATCTAATCAGGGACTTCGGTGTTATAGTTCGTAGTTGTTAATCTATCTTCGATTATTCAAATTAATTTTATTTACTTTTTGAAATGTATATTTGCCAAATTTATTTGGGTTTAAGTAACAAATTAAGCAATGCGGAATGTACTCGACAAACACTATGTGAGTAATATGAAAGTAGGTTGTTATGAAATATTAACGGTAATTATTGCTACTAATTATTTATGACAAATATAGCAGTCATAATACGGACTTGAGCATTTTTATTTCAGTAATTGAATTTTCCCTGTTAGGATATTAATTCTTATATACAAATCTTGTTTACAAAAAATTTCCAAACGAAGTAAAATAAAAATTCAAAAACCCAAATAATTCCACCGAAATTATGAAATGGCTAAATATTCGTAGTTACAATTTTCTTCTTAGAATATTTTTTTTTTTTTATTATTAATGGGTGAACTGTAATAAAATTTATTTATAAGCTATTTATTGCAATCGTAAGAAAAGAAATCGATTTAGATGCTCACAGTTAAGCTATTTATGCTTTTTCAAATAGCTACATATTCTAGTGTCAAAGATATGTTTTGGAAAAGTCATACAGAAAAACATATGCACACTTCTGATCCTTTCTTTTTACATTTAGACATAAACCAAATGTAAAATACTACAGTTATAATAGTTAAGTGCAAAGGCACTATTTATTCAATTATGAGATTTCTTCCATGAGGCCTATTATAGGAAGACATATTATACAAAAATATTTTACTTGATGTATACACACGCTTTTGACGAAGAATTTGAAGACACACGTGAATAATACGTCGTCCACAGGATCTGAAAATCGCTCGAGAGAGAGAATATATATTTTTTCAAATACACTTTGTCTTTAATGTTGGCAACTATTTACCAATTGAAAATCAATAAATAAAGATTTTGCTAACCTTACCTTACCGATAAAACCTGCGAAGGAGCGTTGATTGGTCGGTATTGCTGTTTTTCCTCCCGAGTTGTTTTTTTTTTATTGTAGAAATCCAAGAACGCGAGTGGTCGCTTTGGCGTACAGGCACGAATCGAACACAGCGCTATTTCAATTTAAAAATTTTAAAAGTTACCGACTTTTAAAGTATATTATGCGGAGGATAAAACCTTTTCACTTTTAAACTCATTTTGTAACATGGTCGCGGTTGTCCTGTTTCTCTTAAGAATTAATTTAAATTTGGAATTTTCATATTACACTGCGTCATCAAACCTAACGGTGTACTTGTATATAAAAAAAAAACTATCTTTAAAGATTATTTTAGTACAACCAAAATGGGAAAAGATTCCGTGATCGTGTACAAAATGGCGATGTATGCTTATGGAACTATTAAATAGATTACAAATATCCATCTCATAATCTTCATTAATCACTGCTTTATTTTCAGGATTGCCATTAAATATTATGAGACGCTTATTACATTTTTAAACATAAAGTTATTTGATCAAACGTGTTTAACTTTTTAATTATATTAATTTAAACAAAAAACAACTTACAGTAAACTTAAATAAAATAAAAATAAATAACCAATTATACATAGCGACGTAAACAGTCATGACATAGTTATATTAATATTAGTCAATTTATCAGCAAATACATCATATTGGTCCTTTCTTTTATTAAATTTTATTTGTGTAAAAGTTTTTTTTTTATTAGAAAATAAAAAAATCTGCAAAATAATGTCTTCCTCTGAAAGTATGATATAAAATTATAACCACTATAAAAAGAGATAAATGGCAGTTTCATTTGCATATTTCTGATGTTAAAATACAATCTACGCAGTATTTTCTAAGTTTACACTGAATTTATTTTAACGTCGTCAGATTCGACAGTGCTGCAGCCAAAATCCAATACGAACAAATTCGCACTAACGGCGACATATTACATAAATGTTTCAAGATGGCGGACAGAACGCAAAATAGTTTATTTTTAAAATGTAAGTAGCATTTATCGTTTACTTAAATTTTATGTAATGAATATTTTTAGTGAGAAAAGAAAAACGATAATAAATGAAGGTTTTGATACAGTTTTTTAAAATTCCAATCAAGTAAAAAAGTCTAAGCGACTTTTATTTTACGCTATTGCGAAATTAGCGAAACACGAACATACCTTATAATTATTTCTCCTTCAGTGTGAAATCTTACATATTATTTTAAAATCTAGGGTAGCACGTAAATACTGTTTTTCAATATTTTAAATTACCGCTTTCACAGACAAAATGGTCGCTACTGCGTAGTAAGTTAAGGTAATGGTTTCGAGCCTCAAATATGTTTAAATTTTATAAAAAAGATTTTTATTGTATTTAATGTTAAATGTTATTCATCTATTTCTTTTATGTAAAAGCTTTAATACACAATAACTTGTATACGAGGCGTACGTAACGCCGAACTGTCTATTAACTTTAACAGAATTTTTTAGGCTTCTACACATAGATTGTAACCGTAACAAAATATTTTTAAAACTCAGGTATTTGTAAGTTTTTCTTGTCTAAGCTAACATGTGCAAAAATATCGCAAATACTATATTATATCCCATATTTTGTGTGCACGTTGGTATTAATAGCTAACGATTGTCAAAATTATTTCAAAACTCTGGCAGTACTTGATACGCCCATAACGTCAATGCCCTTATAATAATACAGTTTTAATTATGAATTTTTGATGAATTACATTAATTAACTTAACAATCCTCTTAATAACCGCAATTTAACCATAAGTGGCGTTTAACAGAAGCTATACGAAAATTTTAACTATTTTTTTATATAATTAGTTAACACTGTTTAAATTAATATTATTATTTTTTTGGTTTTATGAGATAAAGAAAATTATTCATTAACGTCCAGAATTTTAAGGTCAAATTACACGATAAGAAAAAAAATATTTTAAAAACATCTGTCTATAATCGCTACTGGTAGTTCTTTCGTTATTAAATAAAAGTAATATATAATAAGAAGATTAAACTAAATATTTTAAGTGCAAAATTATAATAAAGGCAAAACACCTGTAACCATAGGGAAACATTGTATTGTTTTTACTGTAATAATTAACGATTGAATTATGTTATTAGTAATCTTATCTCTAGTATTAAAATGTTTTTTTTTTATTTTGAAATGTCCTTTTGTAACATTAACCTTTAAAGAATTTTATATTTGTTTATTATTTTAACTTCATCTTTGTATGTAAGATTCTGTTGCGGGTTTTTAAGATTTTTATTTTCTTTGACGATATTTGTTTTTCGCAAACCTATTTTAAGTAGTTATATTTTGTTAGTATTTTTATAAGAATTAAACTTCATAGTATTACATTCTAAATGCTGTTTGAGTAATTTACTTCTTGGAAAATAGATTCAATATTATATTTTTCATCGGTTTTTGGAACAATAAAAGGCGAATCAAAGTTATAATAAAAACATTTTTTTTTGGATTAGCTTGATGTTTTCACTGTTACTCTTTTTGACGACTTTTACAGCTTTATCAGTCACAGGGCTCATGAATCCGATATTCGTGAGCTAGTTTTATAAAATTAATTCACTTAATAGGCGTTTATACATTCGTTCCTACAAATTATATTCTTCAAAGTGATTGAAAGTCGCGCGTTGCGTACATGATAATGGGGCTGGCAACACATCTACGAATATTAAAATTATCGCCTCCTTTAATGTTACACGTGCCTTTTGTTTTGGCGCTATAATTGATTCGCATAAATTAAGAATCGCTGTTTAGATAAGGACAGCGATACATCGTTCTGACAGATGTCAACGAAAGCTAAAATTTATAGAATCGATATTAAGAACTATCTTTTTCTCTTCGTGATTTTTAAGAAACATTTTAATTCAATTATCCGTTAATAAAGTAAATTTACAAAAATTCAAATAAAATTATTAAATTACGTCGTAAAACTTATAGGTTTCACATTATTAATGTTGTTGACGAAAGGTCCAGTAACATTATTACTGTTCGAGCCAAAACAGAAATATCAAGATGTTTCTACGGTTTATGATACCTTTTTAAAAGTTTATTTTGAACCAAAAAACGTGTGCGCATTGGCGAGATATCCAATTAAGTAGCAAACAGAATATTCCACGTTGTCTATTTTAATTAAAAATTTACGTAGATTATGGTTAGTTGTTAAATATTCATACCGCGTATCTAAAACTTACATATATTTATATTATGATTATGTGGAATACCATAAATTTAAAAATTAAATATTAAATAATTTTTATTTAAAAAATAGCATACTCTCATATAAACAGCCTTCATTGTGTAATAATAGGGAGTCTATAACATTGTTAATATACAAAGAGATTAGTTTGTATTAATGCGATAATGATACAGATAATAAAACTAAATATTTTTTTTAACTCGACCATTCCAGGCGCTCGATTATTCCACGTACGCAATATTTAAAATTAATCATTTATATAGCAATGATAATTGTGAATTCATATTGCGCATTCAATATTTATCGATGATTATTATAAAATGTAAACATCGATTCTATTTACACCCAAATCAATTCTGATTCGATATTCATTCTCAATATTATAAACAAATTAGAACGTTTACAAAGTAAGCAATCGGGTTGGTTATAAAAAATTCCAATGCTTTGGATCTAATTTAGTCAGAAGTAATACCTATTAATAATTTAAGGAAAACAAAAGCACAAAGGATGTATGTATTCTATTGTATTTATGGATGGATACCGTAACAAATATTTCTGCTCGACGATCGATATTATTTTATAAAACTAGACAGAGAATAAAACCACAGTCCGTCTAAATAAAGACCACAAGTTCCACGATAATCATCGCTTGTATCTCAGGCTTTTCTATTGCCCTCCCGTCTAGACTGGGTTTAGCGCATCTATTTTCTGCATCACCGACAATCGATTTATGTATTTCATATTTATTATTAAATTTTTGCTTAGAGCCAATCCTTTCTCTATTTATTTATAAAACATATACATATTTTATTGGTCACAAAATACGTATACTAACAAACATAAACCTTCTTCGCTTCGAAGAAAAAAAAGATATCCTACGTCTAGCAACGTCATTTGCATACGTAACATAGTTATAAATGTTTTCGTTATTTTTATTCATATTCATTTACATTCAAAATATTGCTCGCTATTTAGTGCTTTGGGAGAAGTTACTTAAATATGCTATCTTACTGATGTACTCGCGATGCGATCGTTTTGGCAAACTTCCATACGACACAAAGACCTCTACATCCTACAGTGCGTTAGCTTTCTAATTCTTTTATAGATTTATAAATTCACTTATTTGAATCGGTCCATTTCTATTCCATCCATCCTTGTCTTAAATTTGTACACAGTAAGAAAATCTATGTAAATAAAGATTTTTGTAATAGCAACACCGAACGAAACCGGGTAACATTATTGGCAGCTTTTTAATGGATATTAACATAGATAAAACTAAAACGTCATTATTGTTATGAGCCTAAAACACTCGTCCGGTGTACGACGGAGCTATTAATAAATATTAATGAGAAAAAAGAAAAATAACATAAAAAAATTATCTCTTGTTCAATACGCCCAAAGTATAATGACCCGAATAAAAAAAATATTTGAACAGCAACAAAATTGAGGCGTCCGCGACTCCACGGATTCGCAAACCTGTTCTTAAGGGCGTTTCGAGGTTAGGTATAATGTAGAATTCCCTCTGTCGTCACCCTCTGGGCAGAGGGAGTCTGCCCTCTGTCTACGGAGGACCGACCTTCCCCAAAGACATTGCTGTTATGAAGGTCAACCTCGTAGATAAACGACATTTTTATTATTTGCTAAATTGAAATATACCTAGCTTGCTTATTTATGATAATTAATTAAGTTTCTTTTATATTGTATCTGTGGTTTACAAGACAGTTTCGTTTTATTAAATATAACAATTAATTCATAGAGTACTCTTATTCTACGAATCAGAATTTATAAAGAATTCGAGTTTGTAGATTATTGATAGTTTAAAATAGTTTTGCATATCGTTTACATTGATGAAGTAATTAAATTATACGATGTTATAGGTATAACTTACCGTCTCCTGATATATTAAATAGCATGGCAAATCATTAGTGGTAGTTCTGATTTGTTTTTAAAACGAAGTTTATCCGATGAACTATTTTCTCTCTCTCTCTCTCTCTGTCCTATTTTCTCCCTCAGTATATCTTGTTCTCTTCTCTCGCTCTTCTGCCTATAACGCTGGTCAAGAATATCTTTGTCATTGTCACGTTGATTCATAAGACCAACCAACTTCACTAAGTGATACTTTCTCTCATTCATCCCAGCCAGCTTCCCTGGCTGTTTTTGTGAAAATTAGCTTGCGGATCACCAGATCAGCGAGTCCTGAGTATGAAGAAGCTGTAAAAGACGTCAAAAAGACTAACACGATAAACATATACCGAATACAAGCAAGTTAATTCATAAACGTTTTATTCACCATTCACTTTAGTTAGGCCGTTGACACACGAATACAGCTACGCGTGTGTCTTCACAATTAAGCAACAGTTTAGCTTCCGAAATAGATATGCGGCTGCGCTTGCGGCAACAATTATACTCATTTATCCTGACGGTAAACATTATAGATGTCTAGGCATAAACGTGTTTGATGTGATCACTGTTATTTTTTTTTTTTTCTAAAAAGAAATATATAAATAAATCGGCATCATCACAACGTTGTGCCATCTCCAAATCGAACATCGGCGGTAAACCGGAGAAAAATATTGCGGTCATGCGCAATTCTTTTCATTTTATTGTAGCTATGGCGGCAAATTCGCAAGCAAACAATTTAATACAAAAATTCTTTTCGAATTTATTACTATTTGAAGATTTCATTATCCATCTCTCTGTCTCTGAATATGAGCTTCGATTAATTTTTTATCGTTCATAAACTAGTTTAGCTAATTAACAGATCTTAACCTCAATTTGACATGATAATAAAGCACACTTGCCCAGAATACTCAGGCTCTCACGTGCATGGCTGCCGGAATATAGCAATGCTTTCATAATGTCGGATTGATATCGCAAGCGGATTCGAGAAAACCCTGTCGTCGTCCAAACTCCATTC
>DWQX01004478.1:0-14952 GCA_018245475.1 Pharmacophagus antenor
TCTATTTCCAGGAAAAGTGCCCTTCTCAGGGCGCCGGTAGCCCCACACACGCCTCCCCCTCCCACGGGGGGAGGGGGGTACGGTGCAGCAATGCATTTTCCCCGCGCAAACAAAAAAAAAAGGTGAATACAGCGGGTGTGGTCGGTTTTTTCATCGATGCGTTTCCAAGTAAGTTTTCACAGGTGTACACTGTGTAGAGGCCGTTTTTCTTTTAAAGTTCGACTTAAATGAATCAAATGAATTTGAAAGTAATCTCCAGTGATAGTTTCATCGAATTAGAGCAGCTTCTAATAAATTACTCTTATATTAAAGTGAACTACTATACATCAAAATTTATGGTTGGCTGTAGTAATTTATTGCACGTGTATGATCATTTTTAGGCGAAAAACTTTATAAAATACTATTTCATACAGAAATATCTATTCATTATTATTTAAAATGTAATTCATTTTCAAAAACTTTCACGCATCACACGTTTAACAATATGTTTTTATTATTATTTATTGTTTATAATATCACATCTATCGGTAGAAAATGGCTTGATATAAAATTCTTAATTTATTATATGTACAGTGCATTGTCGTTTCTAGGAAATTGATAAAGGTCGCATTATCTGTAAGTCGGTAACCTAATTAAGCTGGACCTATAATTACAGTATATTACAATATGTAAAGTGAATTAAAATGTATACTTTACAAATGCCACTTAATTGCGATTTATGACAAGTTGAAACTTTAAGATTTATTTAAATCGACAATTTAGACCTCCTTGGGTTTAAATGTATGTACCTCGTACCATTAGCATGCCAGTGTTTATATTCCTATCTCTAATTAAGATTATTATTTTGTTGCGAAGCTAGCCTGCGTGTCGAATCACGGCGTTCACAATGGCTAGGTGTAAGATCAGCTGAAAGGCGCGACGGCTCGTCAGCAATTAGCGGCGCACTTCGCAAACACCGTACCCATCATATGCGATGCGTATGTCGTACGGTTCGCAGATTAAGAAAAATCGAAAAGGTTATAAAATTATTCAGTTAATTAAATTGATATAACTTTTAGGTAGTGACGATTTCAAAGTCATCGATGTTTTAAGAAATATAATCTTATGGATATTATATAACATGTTACAGACCCAGGTTACATGTATACCGTCACATATAGTTTAATATACTTTAACCCTTAACTGCGTCGAATTTCTTTGATTTAACACATAAATATTATTGAAATAAAATATTTTTTCTACCTTTAAATTTACTTATAAATACTTCATAATATTGAAATCATATAAATAAATTATATAATTGTAAAAATGACTATGGACAAAATGAAGGTAAAAACAAATTTTGTTTTTTACTATTATTTATTATTTTTTATGTCCTTTGTTTTCTATCGGTACTCATCGCTGTAGACTGGTGCTAGTTCGCGGGTTACTTTGTGAGACGCGGCGAGTCAACAGTTGAAGGAATGCGGCACGCGAGTCCATCCACAGCGTCTACAAATATCCTCTACAGCTTGAAAGGTTCACACTATTGGCACCAACTTTACATAATTAATTTTTAAAATATAATTAACTGTAAAATAGCCTAAAAATATATTTGTGATAGTAATAATAGTGTCCGTACTGTGATAATTCGTAGAAGAACTTAGTAAGAGTTTAATTAAAATTTTATCATCTGTATATTCTGTTAAGGATAGGTGTCGCCCGTTTATTTCAGTAGAAATTACATCTTCATAACAGAAAACTGTTATGTTACGTATGATCGAAAAACAGCAGAAAATGGCGTAACTTTGACTTAAACCTTCTTCAATATGAGAGAAACAAAGTAATAAAATATATGTCGTTTAAAAATTTTCGATTAAGAAATATTAAGCTCCAAGTACTCATTTTTGTTAGAAAAGGACACAAAACATCTGTCTTTCTTCTATTACAGAAAATTGTATTACACGTTTCGAATATAATCTGATAATTAAAATTTTTTCAGGTCTATATCGCGTAAATATTCACTAGATACGATACTTAATATTCTTCGACGTTTCGGCGCGAGTTGCATCGACCGTGGTTGTGAGGCAAACTGATATAGCTCAGTGTCGTCTTCGTGACGCGAGGATTTTAGTTCCAACCCTTACTTGGTGTTTATTTATTGTCACTGTAAAACTATCTGTAGAATTATTGTACCTAGTGAATATTTACGTGATAAAAACCCGACAAAATTTAAATTATAGTGTATACAGATCACGAAAGTTTAAAATCGTTATTAAATATAAACTGTTATTTATTGCACTTTTTGCAGTCGACAACATCAAAGAAAAATGTTAATGTTACCGTAGGGACCGTAAAGTCATAATTTGCTAAATTTGTAGTCGTCAGGATTGTGATTATGACGTACAGTGATATAAATGAATCTAACATTGGCGGATGTTTCATGTTCGGTCGTGTTCCAAAATCAGCGGAACTGACAAACCAGACGTCAAATTGAGCCAATTCAGCAACGGAAATCTCTTGTTGTGAAGTCCTTGTTTATTTCAAAATTCAATTAACTAGACTATATTCTCTTTATTCGTACTTCTTGTTTTCCGAATAAAGCTTATTAATAGAAACCTTAGAAAGTAATTTAAATATATAGTATTATTAACAAAAGTAAAATCATTTTCTGTTTTATCATCCTGACTTTCATTTTTTAAACTTTTACGTAAGTTCATTTTCCAATAAAAAGGCTTTCAAGAAGTTGTACCACACTATATGCACTATATAAAAAATTTTACTTGGTCATAAAAATATGGAAAAAAGCATTGAATTGAGAAACACCTTCCTATTATAAGTTAAGAAATTTTATTCATCATATTATTTTTTTTATTGTTTTATTAAAATCACGAATGAATTTTTTCAAGTTTTGTTTAAAATATTCTTTAAATGGATAGTCGAAAAATTATCTTTAAACAAACGCTTTTAAATGCTTACTACAATTACTTCATTAATCGCTGCGTAAACTGTCGACCCAAAAGTGATTTCATTATCCTTCAACTATAAAATTAATTATTCGAACGGTGGCTCTATCATCAAGCCATTAGAAAGAAAGCTCACCATTAAAACTGTATAAATAACACCTCAGATCATTTCCCGCTGTTGTGATAACAATGGATTTAATAAATTCAAAACGCACTTATACTGTCGCTCGCTCGCTCCTCTTCTTTCCCTTTCGGTTTTATGTTGTTTTATCTATGCATTCACCAATATAACTTTTTAACTCATGTTCAAAATAAAGGTAGCTTATTAGTTTACTTATATAATATAACATCTGGTTTTAATTTTCTAGATTTTGCGATTTTTATAACCTCTACATTGTCAAAAATATTAAAATTGGAAATTGATAAAATAATATTATATAAAAATTGTTTTCATGGAAAGTTTACTATATTTACACCAGCTTCTTATTACACCTTATTTAAAAATAAGATATTGTAATAATATTAGTGAAGTTCGATAAAGAACAATTTTAATTATTCGAAGAATTTTAATTTTCGAATAGATTATCTATTGTGTAATTATAAAATACAAAGAAGTAAAATATTGTCTTTAAATTTTTTTTACATTATTTTAAATATTACATCTTTAACATTTCTTTTATTTACCATATTTAAAGGTCGTATAACACCAAATATAATTTTATGACTTTATATATTCCTTTAAGATACGGAACAAAGGTTATATTTTTTTTTGTTATTTATCATACATAACAATATGTACATCTGTTCTGGATATAAAACGTAATCAACGTGTGAGGGCAGGCAGCATTGTTCATGATTCTTTATCTGATGGAAAAGTATAAGATTTTATTATAAACCACATAACTGGTGAAAAATGTACGGCTATAACAAAGTTTATAACATTCTTAAATCATGATTTTTTAATAACTGTTGCTTCATTTTTACTTGTACGGTTACGTATATCCTTCGATAATTCCTATGTTAGTCATCATAAAACGTCGATACTTCTGTTTCACGGGAATGAAATACAGTGTTGTTATATATCGTTGTACAATATCGATAGATTAAACGTTTGTAATAAATGGCGTCTAGTGATTGTAGATGTGTTAATAGTTTCTTTTTTTTAAAAGTACGTATATAAAGGAGTGGCATTTGTCTTCGAATCAGGTATTATCTAAGGTTATTTAAAAAAAAATGCAAGTCGAAATTATTGCTATATATCTTATATTTCGATTACAAATTTTAGTAAGACTTATAAAAATATAAAAAAAAAGAATACGGTGGAGAACAAAGGAAACGAAGTGCTTTATTGGTGTTATAAATATTACCAATTTTATTTATCAATTTAATATTGCTCGAGCAAAAAACTTTCAATTATATCAAAGGAACATTGAAAGCCCCAAGACCCTCCTGATTATGTACGAGGGATGTGGAGAGCGGCGCGCGCTTCGGCACGCCGAGCGACGCCGGCTCTCGCGGGTTGGTACTCACAACGTCACACGCCACCGCCGCGAGCAGCCGCGTACTGCCGTCGCGCCATATAAATAGTGAATAAATTAATTTACAACGCCACTAAAAGTGATGACACTAGTTTATCGTCCATAAATCAGTGCAGTGTTGTGGTCACGTGTCGCAGGTAAGTGTTAATTGTTCACGCTGACGATGTTTGGACGCGGTGTGGGAGCCAAGCCGTTCCGGGACCGTTGACGGTCTCGCCTTAGTACGTCCATACGACAGTTTTCTTTAAATATAACACATTTTCTAGCAAGTCGAAATTCTGTCAAAGGAGGTCATATTTTTATTTTAGACATTTATAACAGAGAAATATTGAAATTAGCGACTAAAATTTTATGTTATTTACTTATTATATAACAATAAATTCCATTTGTGATTTTGAGTAGATAAATTACAATAAACAGTTTTTTCTTTTATTTATGTTTTACCTAAACCACCTAATATTCTTTTAATATTAGGACAATTACTTTTAATATTTGAATGCTATTTTAATTGTTATGAGACAAAACCAAAATTTATTGCCACAATTAACGTAGCTATTGTATTAGAAACACTTGACTCGGAATGGATTTTTGAATTCATACATAGCCAGTTTACTAACTCGTTTATTAGACAGTGGCATCTAAACACTTGAGTACCGTATATATTAACTGAAGTAGGAGTTAAATAGCCAATAAATCAGCGCTTCGAGCCGCGGCTGTGCATAAGTTTACTACGTTAAGTGTTTTCAATTAATAATATTCAAATGTCATATAACATTTAAAAGCCCATTTAGCTATATATAAAAACTATTACAATTACTGACAATTATTTTAAAGATATCGAATTTAATATATCTCCTAGTTTTTCTTGGTGTATTCCTAACAGTTTCTTTAAAAAATATATTTACATATATATGCAAAATATTTTAATTATTATTATAGGTACAAAGTTTATTCTCACTTTCTTATAGTAAATACTAAATTTCATGAAAAATAGAACGCGTTATAACCATTGAATTTTCGTTTCAAATTCAGAAAGAAATTTAAGTAGGTGCGTAGAAAGAGCAGTATTGCAAGAAGAGTTTCTAATTTGAAATTTCCCTTGACGTAATAGATTTTACGTGTAGCAATGCAATGTAATCAAGAATATTTAGTTTTAGAAAATCTTGAGCATCTGATCTTAACAAAGAGAACGCAATGTTGGAGCCTATCACATTGATCCACAAACAATTCACTCACCAAATGAGATTTCCAAACAGTATCTCCTATGAATGTATATAACTATATATGTTTCCATTTAAGTAAACATTAGTATTACAGTAAGTTAAGTTATTAATAGCATAGCAAGGCATTATTACCGCTTTTATTCATTCTCTTTCCGTACGATGACTTGCCACTTACTCGATTTTTGGTATAAAAGCATTAACTTTTGTAATTTTTAGGACTGATTCGATACAATTTAATAATTTTTTCTCAAGATTTTATTTTTCCCATATAAAGTAATACTTAAAAGTGCAAAATCTTAGTTAATTGCCTCTATTACCATTAGTATTAAGAATATCACAAATACTTGACACAAAAGAGCGCTCTTTACTATTGTTTAACGACGGTGGGTACCTATTACGAATTTATTAACCTATTGATGAAAGTACATACGAATTTATTACTTTTAGTTAAGGGAAGTATACCAGCTAATAAAATTGCATCACCACTAGAAATTTGCTTCTCCACTAGTTATATATGGTTTATTTCATAGTTCGTATTCCTAATTACGGTCTGTTTCTACTTGCTTGTTTTCTAGTCTTGTCTCTCATTATCTTCTCATCGTATCCATCTATTCTCTCGATCGTACACCCCTTTTAGTTATAGACTTTTCACTACTTTGTTATAATTACCACTATAATATTATAGAACAATTTCGAACTAAACAGTCATAAACATTATCAATTTTCGTAACTTTAACATTCGTAAATAAAACAAATTAATCAATAATAAAAATTAATAATTAAATGTTATCATTATGAAACATTTCATTACTTCGTACCTATTCTGTAAATCTCTATCAATAATTTTCTTGGCCGCCTTCACGGCATATCGTAGATACATCACAACTGGTCTCATAAACAATGCGTAAATTCTATATTTAAACCGGGATGGCACCACATGTCCATCTGTAACGCTAAATCGAACGTGCAGCATACATTTACCCTCGTAAATGTTTACTCCTTAGCGTATGAATAACGGTAACGATATTTTACATATGCTTACAATTATCGTACATTCTATATGAAAACAGTGTTGTCGTGATTAATTTATAGAATTCTTTTAACTCCTAACAACTATAATTTCTGAAACAGGCTTATTTTTTTAATTCTATTATCGGGTCACTTTTCAACAAAATACACAGATTGGTTAGTAACCTCTACAATATATCGATTAAATTAGCATAGATAATTCCATAAAAAAAAAATTTTTCTTTTCTTGTAATAAAATAATCGTGAAACATCTTCGTAAAAATATTCGACCAATATTAACACTTACATTACATGTATTTATGTATTTTTTTTTGGACATATAAGAATGAAATCGGAAAAGGAATTAGGTGTTTCGTACCCAACTCTATTTAAGTATTACAGTGCAAACAACTCGCTAATTTTCTTCAGATATGACTTTTCATTTAAAGCCAAATAAAGATCTTCGCTGTATGTTAAATACAAAATCATATCAGTTCACAGTTATAAGAAATGAGTTTTAAATAAACCAGTGATGTTCACAATAAACGTAGCCGTGAACCTAAAATAAATTATTCTATAAACATTTTGGATACTTCAGTGCTATAATTGGATTTAGTACCAACGTGATTAGATTGCCCCTGGGGCGCATTAGTCTACCTCACTTTGTTGTCCCTTCACATCACAAGAAAATGAGATCAAGAGTTAGCCCATTGACGATAAAAGAAAGGTATTGGGTTTCCAACAATACCTAAGTAAGCAAATGAAAGAAGAAAATCCAACCGAAAATAATAAATATAGACATTTAATAATACTTTAGGTGGTATAGTTGTAGGATATGTTGGCAGTTAGAAATTTTATTTGAGACGGACGAAGTTGGAAGCTACAGCGGCGCACTACAGCTACGGAAATATGTTCTTGTTAATGCCGTTAATATTCGCGCAAACTTCCTTTACGTCTCAATCGTGAGTAGTTTTCGCCGAAATATTTATATAATATAAAATAAAACAAAATCGTATATAATTTCAGTGGAATTTTAACGTTTGTTGATGCTCCATTACCCGTAATTACTTGCTTTTAGAGCAATCTTTACACTTAGGTAATAAAAAAAAATCAAATTGGATCGGACGTTATCTCAGTCAAGCCATCAGCCGTACAAATATCATAAAACTATAACAATAATAACAAATCGTAAATGCTCGCGTGTCGGAGCTTAAAAATTGACCTCCGCGCCTCCGGGCCGCTTCAAATTGTTTTATGGCTGGACGTTGCGCAAGGCGCAGCTCTTGCTCCTAATCCACTACTTGGGTGTCTAGTTTTACGTCCAGCGCTAAATAAAGTGTAATAAACTTGCGTGTCTCTGAATCATTGAGGTTGAGATTTTGTTCGTGCTATTATGTACCTTAATGCGTCAGCAGTCTGAATGAAACACAAAATGCACATGGGTGAATCGAAAGGCTATCATGACTTTATTGACCATTGGACGAAGTTAATTAATGTTTTGATATGATGCTCAAACATATTATTCGATTAAATAACATTCATAATTTGTTAAATGTAATATTATTTTACGATTATAGTATGTCTTATTAAAAGATGCGCAATATTATCAATTAAATATTATGATAAATTAAAATTTTGCTATATTCCATTGTATATATTTAAATCTTATATTATTCTCGTCTTTACTTCCGGAGTTATGCAACTGAATACAAAGATAAAACGCAATAGCTTTATAATTAATTCTGGGTCTTAATTCAAGATCAAAATGTGTTATTGTTTGTGTAATAAATTTTAATATAAAATAATTCATTATAATATTTTTTTATAAAATATTTAAATATAGTTAACCTTATTTTATATATTATAGGACATCTCGTTTGTAAAAAATTAATCTTATAAAACCGATACTTGTTCTAGGAGTTTGTACTACTGACACGTTTAATACTTAATTCGTACAGTATCTGATTTTCGTTTTATAATTTACTCAGAAGTTTATACGTATACGTGAAACATTTCAATGATATGTGCCGAAGAAAACGAAATATTTGTTGCATTCTTTAGAACCAACTACACTAGCATACTAGTCGGTGATCCCTAGGTTGTTTGCTAAACAAATACATCTTCATATCGGTGTACTCGAGACTTTAAAGTTTTCTTTTTCATTTTTTAATGTAGATCGAACAGGTCAGCATAAATTTAACGCCCATACTGTAAGCAAATATTTTATTTAATGTGTAAATAATTGTTGGTGAAGATTTATCGCCAATGAATATTAAAAACTCTTACATTAACTGTGCATTAAGCGATTATATTTATAGAGATAGCTTGAAATCTTCGTGCTTAATCAGTTATTATCTGATTAGGAAAGTTAAGTAGTCCCCGGTATGTTCACTGAATGGCTGCAAACGATGTTTAATGCATTGAAAGTTTTCAAATGATCATCCTTCTATCATTAAAATAGTTTTATGGGAAAGCTGACAGTTTTTGAATGAACAAAGTATTACGATAAAATTTTTTAGTTTATTAATTTTTTTTAGTACTTGAAATTATTTTACTTGCAATTTGAATACTAAAAAATAATGATAGAATTAGAAATAACATTATTACCAATTTAATTCTTTTTAATACATATATCAATATCACATGTATAGCAATCTAAAAATAAAACTTCTATCCTTTCTATTCATCACGACTTTAAAGTGAGGTATCACAGACAAGACGAGCCTAATAGCGTTTCTTTCCCGGTCCCTGTGAATAGCCAAGGAATACATCTGTTGCATGAGGCGAGAAGATTTTGTATACTTGTTTTCTTTATCTATTTTGATCCTTGGGTATCAACTTTCGGGGAGTAGTAAAAATTAGAGACAAACTATGAAGGTTATTTCCCCTGTGACGAAGCCACACGTTTAAGTCAGTGTAGGCCTGATAGCAATTAGCTTGAATGCGTTCCCATGACTCTGCTCTAAAGAAGAGGAATGTTCCAGAAGTTTTAGTTGATGTCATTCTGAAAGAAAGTACCCTTACCCTCCTCGTAACCAAGTAAAAAAAGGAGATGCCTGACAAATTAGTTGAAGATTATATTTCAGTCAAATGGCGCTTATATTTTATAAGTATCTTTCTACGTCTGTATTTTTTTATTACTTAAGTGGATAATTATACATATTATGGACGAGTGTACGCATGCTCAACGCACGAACTAATCGATGTTTTGTTTAATCGAAACGCCTCGTAAAGCTCACATAGGTAATTACAATCATGTAGTGAGTGTAAATTTGCGGTGGGACGATGTTATATTCGAAAAGAATCGACATTTAAACAAGTGAAACGGTGGTTTCTAATCAATATCCAATCAGCGGACGGCAGTAAAGTTAACTAAGCGGGAAATTAACTGAGTAAGGGGTCGACCTTACCTACCTGCAGACATAAGCCTGAGTGGAGTGCTTTGTACTCCTTATCCAATAGTACAATAATCTACAATAAGATCTTTGTCGGTTCTAATTTTTGACGTAATCATATTTTTATATACAATATAATTATATACATAATAATATCTTAATTTTCATAACTATCTAAAATTTAAATAAACCAAATTTTTAGGAGAGCGTTGAGTTTAAATTTAAAAGTCGCAAATTAATTAAGAAAAAAAAAATAATAACGCTTATTATAAAATAATAATATAATCGATCGAGTCACTGTTTAAACAATAACACGCTAGGAAGAAATACGTAGACATGTAAATAGAGGGTCTAATTTATAACACTACACTTTTATTCCGGGGTTAAAATTTAATTATCATTTGATAATAAGTGGTACAGAAGGTCAGCTTCAGGTATTATTATTATTAATATATTTTTTTTTTTTTTCCGCTTTCCAGAGAACGTAAACAGAAAAAATTAAGGGCGTAATAAAATAAATGTCAGATGGCTTAATAATTTTTCATATGTAGCTTCTACGTAGTCCCTGAAAATTTATGTCATATCTCACAAATATGTGATGATGGAAATTGTGCTCCAGAAATAAAAAGACGTATCGCAATGGCAATTGCTTTGTGGAAGCGCTTAGTAATAATTTTCTTAGTACACTAAAATAACTATACATTGTCAACTCGGCTTTCTTTCATATATTACAAATCATGACTCACATATTTTGGTCATTCCATGCAATATGAAGACAGAAGATACGTAGAGAAAAAGACCCAGTGGCCCTCCACCAACTAAATGGTTTCATCAACTGTGATATCCAATAAGTAGAGGCCATAATCTCTATACCATTGATAAAATTTCTATTTATATAAGACGAAGGTAGCAATATCTGTACGAAAGCAGTACTCCTCGTGATCACGATTTTCATCGAATAAGAAAAGATCAGAGACAAGTATTATCCAATCTCGTCTGCCCGTCACGTCCATCAACGTCGTCTGCTTGTAGATTAAATCCATTAATTTGAACGTTATTGTTGCGCTGCTAGAATTAAAAATAAATGGTTGCTTGTGCTCATCAGCGCACTACATGGCATTAATAATTATTTAGTAAACGTGTGAAAAAGTATTTTCAACCCTACAAGATTTCTATCTTGGCAAATGTTATTTTAGGTGTATCACATATGGGTGCTTACGGGTAAAACACGTGTTAGACATATATTGGAGAAACATTAACTTTTAAAACAACTGAATATTTGTTGAGATGATGTAAAATAAACGTTTTCTTATATATTTAAATAAAATATGACTGTGAATCTTTGAAATTAAAAATCTAAATATAAATCTTATATATTTCTCTTATATTAGTTCACGAAATGACGATATTTTAATATCTAAATAATAAATACATAATACCAGTGAGTTATTTAATTTTATGCTTTATATGGCTAAAAAGATGATTTGACATTCGCATAAATAAGAAAAAACGTGACGCGTATGTAATTGGTTTGTTTTTTTTTTTGTGAAATGATATTGTACTAGTAAAAATAGACATATGAATAAGAAATTAACGATTTTCTTTTAGTTAACACTTCAATTGGATGTTGTTAATCACGTTAAAATTTATTTTATTTTTTTTATTTCCACTGTCGAAAATTACAATAATATTTAAAGTCTTCTTTGTTATATACAAAACAAATTATATACAAACAAATAAAGTATAACTTATGTCCCTTGGTGTCTGAATTTTTTTAATTACTACTTATCTGGTAATAAGACATCAGGAAGGTATTGACCCGAATTATAAGCTAAGAAATATTCCACAGTATTATATTTGTACTTAACACGTTCAAGCCGATGCCGATTTTTGTGTTTCTCGCCGTGGGTTTGCGGGCGTGTTCAACCGTAGGTCTACGGAGTGTGAGTGTATCAATACACCAAATGAAAAATTAAAATTGTAAATGATACGTAAACTAATTGTATAATAACCTTGGTTACTAGTTTAAAGTGTTTACTATTTTAAAATGTCAAACCAGCACGATGTATCGTCCGTATACTTACCGAGTGATGAGAGATCAGTGTGAGCTACCGGTTGGTACACGCGGCGTGAATGTGTTAACGTATTAAAATAAATGATATCTATTTACAGAATAGATCAATAATTTCTATACGGAAAATACCGCTCAAATCACTGTTGGTGAAATAATATGCTATTTCGCTAATTAATTCAAGAGCCTGGTAATGAAGTTGCTTTGTTTTTAGGTTATGATATGGTACTAATCCAATATTAATTTTACAAATATATTTAAGCTCTTTGAATATCGAAATAATTTATTAAGTAATTATTATATGACTATCGGTAACATATTCAGTAACGAAATAATTAATTAAACTTTATTGTTACGAGTAATTGCAAATGTAAAAAAATATGAAAATAATTTTAAGTTATTTAGACATTATTAATCATATTCTCTTTTAATTGTCTGTTTAGATATTCAATTACGATGGTTTGTGTCGCATTGGTTTACCGCTTGCCTTGTAACACAGCGGTTTCAGATTCGTTTCCCGGGCGAAATGAGTTGAGTAGTTTGAATAATGAAAGGGTTTTCATAACCTTACCTGACTAGCTTCCACCTTATATGTCAATCAGTTGCTATAATAACATTGTTATGTTCCAACAGTCATACATGAGACCTAGAGTATACTAGAGGAGCATGCTTCACCGTCTCTGGTCTTATTGTTACTTAACATCATGTTAACAATTCACTATTATAAAAGAAATCAATTAATTTTAGAATTGAAATTAAAACAATTTTCAGTTATTCTACTCACAATTATTGCTGCAGAACAGCATTAAGTGAAGATTTTTTTTTAATTTTCATGAACATAACTTTTTTACTATAAGAAATATATTTTGGAAAAATAAGGAAAATAGATTTTTTTTTATTTATTTGAAGGGCTTTATCGTTTTTACGACGATATCGCCCTGTTATATAACATAAACGTGCATACATAATTTTAAGGGTCCCTTAATGCTTAGGCTGCTAACCAACACATCTTCCGGGCTAAGTCTGACTTTGGATAGGACAGTCGAAGCTGATAGTCCTTAGGGCTTCGTTCCGGGCGCATTCCATCAATATATGTTGCACTGCTTCAACTAATTCACACTCATTACATTCTGGAGACTGAACCTTTTTCATCAAAAACTTAAACTTGTTTGAATGTTAACGCAACCTTAACATAGTTTTTAAAATGTTCCTACTAAATGTAACATCATCTATCGATGGATATTGAGGAATTTGTGGCTGAATAGTGCGAAACCAAATACCTTTTATTCTCGATTTCTCATCAAAATACTCTTGCCATACAATATGACTGTTTCCTTTTACTTTTTTAATAAGGTCAGTGTAAAAGGGTAAAACTGCCATACTAATTTCATCTACTGTTGCTTGTTTAGCTAGCAAATCAACTGTATCATTTTATTTTAATTGAATGTGAAATGGAATCTACTGCAATTTAACTTTTTTTTTTATGTAGCTGTAAACTAATAATTTAATTCAATATATGGTAATATATGATAGGCAATAGGGATACCTTGCCCGTGCGAGGTAATGCGAGCCAAGTGTTGTAAGGAACTTTTGGACGCGGTTAAAATGACAAGTTTTTCTAAATTAATTGATGAAATATATAAGAGCGCTTCTGCTATACCAACTAATTCAATATTCATAATTAAAACGTCAGAGTTAATTCTAAATTTCACTTACACCCTAAATAACTGTCTAACACTGCGCTGCCGCCCCCATTTCTGTCTTTTGAACCACCGGTAAAAATTTAATACCAACCCTGATATTGTTTATTGATAAAATTTATACAAATAGTTTTAAGATTATGGCAATGGTATAGAGCTTTGGCAATGAGTAATGACTGTATTGAGTCAAATATAATGTTCTTTAAATCAATGTTCGTAACCCACGCGCCTAAACCAAAATTCCTAGTTCTTTACTAACGTGAATAGCGAGAGTATTGTACGTAATTTGAGTGGACAAAATAGATTTATATTGATTTACAAATAATAACAGAATAATTTTTTTAAATATTCCAATAATCGCGTAAACACCATGAGAAATTTATCTTTAAATTTCTGCAATAAATATTTTTTGGTTATGTGGTAGTATGTTTATTCGTATATCTAAAGAGAAATAAATGAGAATTTGCTTTCGTCCTTGACATCAATCATTGTTTGATCTCGGTTGCATTGCGTATCATCCCTGAACAAGATGGGAGGACAAGTAAAAGATGGCAGCACGAAAGGCGGTTTTGATTATTCGTAGGCGGGGCTTCACAGCCCGGCCCTTTACAAATGGCGCCGATTTCCGCCAATACCGGCTCTGACTACGCTCACTATCTCTTAACATACAACTGACATTGGTCGGATTTAAGAGTTCATGGTTACATTGTTAATGTTCAATTTGTTAAGGTAATTTATTTATTTATTTAAAATCCTGTGCTAAGAAATAGATTTATTACTAAGAGTTGTAAATTGAAAGTTATTTAATAAAAAAAACAGTAATAATTAATTTTTTTTTCTATACTTTTACAAATGAAATGTTAAAATGAAAATAAAAAGTTTATAATCAAATATTTTATATTTGATTATAAACTTTTTATTATGTTAAAGTATATTGTTTTTAAAGAAGAGATAAATTTGTATTTTTTAATTATAAGTCTTATTTGAATATGTAAGGTTTTTTATAACAGCTTCAGTTTTGAAAATAGATTCTGCTTAAACATATTTTAAATATGTAGACATTAATACTTTA